>OMLP01045280.1:25707-51751 GCA_900302685.1 Spondyliosoma cantharus
CTGTGTTTAATTAGATTTGAAACATGCAGCTCCTCCCTGAAAACTGTACCTACCAGATGAAATGAAGTTATGTTTTTTTTAATCCTCGCTCATCAGCCCTCCTACTCTTGGACTTGCTCTGCTTGCATGGCACTGAAGTCACCTCATTATGTACCCACAGCTTGGAGAGATTGTTTTCATCTTTTCCTTCCCTCGTTCCTCGTCTCCTCCGAGCCTTATTATTTCATTTTTATTTTTGCAATGCGTCCCGCCTTGCTGGTCTTCTCTCCTCTGCACTTTCCGCGCTCTGGCGCTATTGCAGTGCAGGTTTTTCTCTCCTCTCTGTTACCACTGCCGTGCGAGGCCAAAGCTCAGGTTCATGTGAAATGTCCCACTGTTCAGATACAGGACGCACATCTCTGAAATCACAACAAACTTACAGTAACTGGTGCAACAACATCAGGAACACCTGCTTCAAAATACTGCCTTGAAAAACTATTTCATTTCTGTCAGATGTGTGCACTGTATTTTTTTTTTTCTGGTCAAACATATCGTGTGTTTACTTGCTGCTGGCTGAGTTAAAATCCCATCTGTGCAAACACCTGAAATGACTTTACAGATTTCCAGTCAGAAACATGTTTGTCCTGGAAAGATATAGCAACCAATAAAAATGCATTTAAGAGATAAAAGCTTTTTTTTACAATGAAATAATTAAAAACTGCAACACTTTGATCCTCGTAGTCGTTAAATCCTCCTTTTGACGGAGCTGTGTATCCACACCTGCTCGTGTGTCGGCAAACAAGCCTCTCGCTTCATCGTCTCGTCTGCAGGTAACTTTACTGACTCTGCAGCTGACTGTCGTCTATCGTTCATGATATCAAAGACAGTCTTTTTAAGGCTGAGCTCACCCAGCCAGAGGAGTACTACTATGTCCTACAAGCATATTACCGGCACAGCTGTTGCAGGCAGCATCTGCTGGATCTAATTACTATGTTTCTGTGGCTGTCAAGGAAATACTGTTTGCCTCTGTGACTCTCTCCAGTAGCCCTGAATAACAATTAGGGAGGTCCAGTAATGCAGGTCTTATTAGTGTGAATGAAGAGAAGAGGTGCAGACGGGCTCGTGAGCAGGCAGCGATCTCCCACTCTGTTGCGAACCAAAACCACATGACATGGAAACATCTTCACACCAGCTCATTAGACAGCTTGTTAACATGTGTGTGTGTGTGGGGGAAGCAGCTTTCAACAACAAGCCAATTCAAAGTGCTTTACATAAAACAGACGACGTATAATCGATACACAAGGTAATTTAAAAAGACAATATAAATAAGGATTAAAATAGAGGGAAACAGAAGATTACAATTCTGTGAATAAATGCTCACAAGTTTTACTTAAAGCTGCTGAAAGTGATTTTTTTTTTTTGTATTAAGTAAGAAATGTCTCGTACAGTAAAAGAGAAAAGAAAGCGGTCTGCTCGTGGACCCACAGTGAGCAAGATCCTCCTGTTTGCTGCTGTGTGTGTCCAGATTACCGCTGCACATACATGTGGCGACACAGAGAGGAGGGAGGGGATTGCTAACTGCAAAATGGGCAGGAAGTTAGCTAAAACGACGAAATTGCTTACAGCAGCTTTTATAAAAAGCAGAAAAGCCTTCAGCACTGATCTCAAAGTTTTCTGGGAGTTTGTTCTGCCCCGAAATGCAGCTTCTCTGTGTTTAGTTTTATCTATGGAGACAGTAATCTGACAGATCCTAGAGAGTTTGTAATGGAGCAGTGGATCAGAAATGTGTTGAGGCACTGAAACAAACTCAAAGATCTGAGAACTGGACTTTTCTGTTTTTTGTGAGGACTGGGAATGCAAGTGCAGCGTTGGAGTAGTCGAGCCTACTGAAGATAAACTGATGCTTATGTATTTCTACAAGTCTTTTAATTGTTAATATATGCTTGAGGTGATAGTATGCTGATGTTGTAATAATCTTAATGTGGATGTTAAATTTAGGTCCTTGCCACATTCAATTTCAGTCCTTGTTTCTGTACTTTAATAGTACCAGCAGCTGAGCAGTCAATCGTCTTTGGGCCCAAAAACAGGTGTTTGTTCAATGCACCTCAGTGTTTCCATGGGAACATAATCGTCTGGTGGCATCATTATATAAATGGCTGTGTTGTCCATATAATTAAGCTAAGAAAAAGTTTTGTTACCCATAAGAAGAGTTAGATGTTGATGTTGAGCAGAAGAGGTCCAAGAATGGAGCCTTGGGGAACTCCACATGCCATTTTTCCACGCTCAGATATGCAATAACAAGTCGACTCAAAACAGTCCCTGTTCTTCAAACTGGATTCAGTCCAGGTTTGCACTGTGACATAGAGGCCCACCCAGCTTTCCAGTCCATCTGTTAATGTGTTGTGACTGATTTGATTGTTGATTGCAGCGCTGAAATCTAATAATATCATGAGAGAAATGTTTCCAGTGTCTGTGTGGATGTCATTCAATACTTTAACAAGAGCAGCTTCTGTGCTGTGGTGTGATCGAAATCTTGACTGGAAAACATCAAAAACAGTTCTTTAGGACCAGGAGGGTGTTAAGCTGTTGAAAAACAGCATTTTCAACATCTTCTTCTTGTTTTAAGAGTGGTTTTATAACTACAGTTGAGCAGCAGAACTGCAGCCTGAGAAAAGAGAAGTGTTGACTAATTGCAGAAGATCTGATGCAGCTGAAAACATTTTTTAAAAAGCAGATTGGATTTCTAGGCAGCAGGAGGAGGATTCCCAATACCGCACAATCTCTTCCAAGGTAACGTGCGCATGTGCGTGGTTGATCGGATCGAAAAATGTAATCCTAATTGAATTAAATTTAAGTGAATGCAAGGACAGTACAGACCCTAAAGCTGCAGAACTGAGACCTTGTGAATTTGATCAGTTAAGGTGGAGGCGAATTTGTTGCGTCATTTAGCGGATATAAATTCAGATATTAATATAAATACAGACTGTGGCTGACAAGTAAATTATATTAAAGAAGCTACAGCTGCAGATTAAGTTGAGCACATACTTTACTACTTATCAAAACAGGAAGAGGAATAAAGACTTAAAAAGAAAGAAAACTTTTGGTGACCCTGCTGACTCAGTGCATGTAGGAAAAGGTTATCTTCTCTTTTTTGTTGACTTTAGAGACGTTGGTGTTGCAGAATGTGCTTGGTTGTGATGGAGGCAGGCAGACATCGTGGTGTCTACAACTCTGCACCAAAAAAATAGTGAAATCATCATCATAGCTGTTTTTTGTCGTGCTGTTTTGACCCTAGTGATCAAAGCCTGGTGAACCTGTCGATCCCTCTGCTGACCGTTAGCGGTGGATCACAAATAAAAACTGGGCTTCTAGTTTGTTAGACTAAATCCTAAATCAGCACTTCTGATTGCTCTTTGTCAACGTGTAAACTGAAACTATTCCTTTTGAGTTGTCACAGACTATTTGTTTTTATTGTCTTACCTCTTTTGTTTTGTTGTTAGCAGCATCGCCCACATCCAGAGTTACAGGTTTTTTGCCTTTTTCTTTTGGCTGGCACACTTTATATGACTCCCATGTCCAAACTAATCTGCAGCCATCTCCACGTCTGCCTCAAGGAGATATTGTAATGGTCTGTTGATGTGATCCGCTGTTTATGCCTACCTTTGGCTGTCTGCCAGATGTCTGGGTCGAAAGTTGGCTGAGTCAAACCCATATATTTGGCTTTCTGTGGAAGTCTGCAGCCTTGCGCTTATATCTCAAGGTTTTCCACTGAGATTATCCCAGCAGGTAGAAATCCCCTTCACAGCACAAGAGTTCACAGGTTATGGAGAAGTTATGGTGTCATTCAGACAACTCTGATGAGCCAACTCACCAGTAAAGGACATATGAAAAGTGTTGATACATCTGATGCTTTCTGATAATGAATGTTTGTATGATGCATAAACAATGCTAAATGGACCCGTTTATAATGTATGTCTATAAAACTCTTACAAACAATCACAGCAAAGCACATATGTATGTTCTTGTCCGTTAGAAGCAGTGGCGGAAAGCAACTAATAGCATACTTGAGAGGATCTTTGTTAATTTTACTTTCCACACTATTAAAGCGACACAAAGTAAATTCTGGAGTGAGACGGTTGATTGTCGAGTCTCATCTTCAGGTCGACAGATACTGACGCTGTGGGGTGGCGTCAGATCTGAACCACTAACCCAAAGCGTCAGTATTCAACGACCTAGGGCTGAAACTCAACAATCAACTGTCTTTCCAGAGAAGTTGCAATGTGTTGCTTTAATGTTTTGCTCATTATAGTTACTAGTAACTTGCGATATTAAGAGTACTGCCCCAAATACATCAAAGCATCAGAACCAGACGTATCTTCTTTTTTAAATTCCATGCATGTGGGCCTATGATAACAGTCAATTATTGCAACAAGCGTTTTTAACTAACTCTCACAAATAACTACTTAAAATTAATATCTATATGTCCACAATGTTGTTTATCCGTCATTATACGACACAGGGTTGAATAACGAATGACAGTTCATGCTACACAAATTACAGAGCATATATACAATTATTAATGTAGAAACATACAGAAGTCTTGCATCTTTTGAGTCTGCGTCGGGGTATATGTAAACAGCAGCAACAAGATGGTGATGATAATGTGGTCGGCAGTCAGCAACTTTGACTGTGTGTGAATTTTTTTGTACTCACTTGCAGAGCAGATGAAGCCACATTGGAAACGTCCATTCTGAGGAAAAGTTTCAGTGCAGTAAGAGGTCAGGCTCATCTCACAGACGAGGCTATGAAGACCTAGCGAAGCGTGCTGTCATTTCCTGCAGGCACTGCGAATGCAGCACACGCTGTCCAGGTTTCACAGGCCGGCTTTGTAAGTTTTCTTTGCAAATGCATCACAAAAAAAAAAAGAAACCGTCAGAGGAGAGAATGATGAATGGGAGGATGTTTCGTTGCCTTTTCATCTTTAGACGTTAACGTTACAGTAGCTACCGATAGACTGGAGGAAAAATTATTCACGGTGCTGCTCAAAGGCGAACAGCGGCTACCAGGAACATTTAGGATGGCATCTTACAATCAACGTGAGTCAATCAAGACGCCTTTGAATGATTGAATGTGTGAATTATGGAATGACAATTTAATGTTTCTATTTGGCAAATCTGGCTGATTGTACCTACCTGGGTGGGCTGCCAAAGTAGAGCCACGGGATACACTGATTTGAAAATGTTTACTCGGTTATAGGACCTTGAAACCTCTTCCGGCAAGACCCAACGTTCATCAACATTTACTGCCACGCGCCCGAAAATATGACATCTAAAAAGCGAGATCCTGCATTTCTAACCCTAAAGTGTAATAGTTCAATTTTTTGGGACCCCATAATGAGAGGTGGGTTTAATATCATGATGACAACAGATTGTCGGCACACACACGTGCCCTAATTTGCAAAATCTGCACAAATCTTATACGGCAACTCCACAGAGACCAAAATGTCGGCACAACTCAATCCTAGAAGTCACACAGGCTGCCAAGGCCAAGGTCCTGAAACACACACACACACGACACACCAGCTCTTTCTCATCTGCGACAGAAAAGGGCCCAGAATGAGTCTTTGATGAGTAAGTGATAGAGTTACAGATGCTGTAATGAAGTTTCATCTGGCTGTAAGAGCAGGAAGGAAACATCTCTCAGGTACAGTATGATGTTATCATGTGGCCTAATGGAGTCACTTAGAGGGTTTTAGCAGTATGCAACAACCCTCTTGGTCTCATCTAAGTGTCCTCACATTGATTTTCTGATCACAATACATCGGTTAATCACATTATTATGCTGCGTATGTATCGCAGGTCTATTCCCGATGTTTCTTGGTTTTTAACTGTGACTGTGATGTTGTGGCGTTTCGCTGTTTGTCTGCGGGGCATTTGAACTAGGCAGTCCATTTTAAAATACAAAAGAACAGGTATCTCCATATGCATGTCAGATGTTGTTTAGTAAATGCTTTTATCCAAAGCACCTAACAGCAGCATGAGTGCCTGGATGTTCAGCGTGGGTGGCCCCAGTAGAAATCCGTCTGTACAGTCGCAGGAACAGACTTTCATAACTCACCAGTGCCTAGAAAATCATCCCTTTTTTCTTTATTTCACTCAGAAAGCTAAAATTGTTCCGCAGATAAACCGTCTTTCCCTCTCTTGACATTAAAAACCATGTCCTCTATTAAGGTTTATCAGTCCCAGAGAGCAAACACACCCACACCCAGACATTCCCTCCCAAATGAAAACTCCAATTTTCAATCCAGGCAGTACCTATTTCATATCAAGGGGCAGAGATGTTGGTGGCAGCCCACTCCCCCATGCCTGAAGGATCAAGATAACAAATTGACATTTTTGAATGGGCTCTCATGCATAGATTAGATCCTCTCAAAGGGCATTTTATGACTTTCAAGGCCGAATGGTAGATGTAAATGAACCCTCTGGAGGTGTAGGTGACCTCGTTCGGATGCTCTCGTTCAACCTGCCAGCTCAGATTTGATCAGAGTTAAGACTTCCAGGTCACTTACGATGTGGTTAAAGATAGCAACTCGGGGGGGAAAATAACACGAGCCGAGTGTCGACCAAGCGCCGGAGCGGTTTTAATAAAATCACTTTATATGGCAGCATTTAGGTCTAATCATGATGATTTATACAGGCCCGCAGATTTCAAGCCTTTTAACTCCAGACCAGCTTCAACGTGTCATCCCTGATACGAGTATGTGGGGCAACGCTGCTGTATATTTTAAAACACAGCTGCTGCAGCCTGTATTTACTCACCTGTCCGTCTTTCACACCTGGGCCAAGCCGTAAGCTCAAAAACACTCAAGCACCTGCCATGTGTTTACACGTTGACAGTTACGCATGACTTTGCACGTGTAACGGCGCAGACAGATAAATGGGCACGCAAACACAAACATCACGAAACACGGCAGAGTAGCTGCAAAAGAGGCTGACCATTTTCTAACGGTTTCTAATGTGTGTTTACCAGGTACAGACATGATTCGAGCCTGAAGCATCTGTGAGAAGGACTTCCAGAATCAGCCGGCATGGAGACTCTGAATTTATCCCACGCCACCAACACCAGCAGCGTGGACGACGCCAGCCTCTTCTCCGCGAGTCCGTACACGACCGTGGAGATTGTGCTCATCGTCCTGGTGGCCGGGTCTCTGAGTTTGATCACTGTCATCGGAAACATCCTGGTCATGCTCTCTATTAAGGTTTGGGTTTCCTCTTTTTCATCATTCGTGATTAATGAGTGTGTTTCAAACATCCATCTCTGGACATCTTGAGAGGCACACCCCCAGACTAGGAGAAAAGAGCACAGCATGTGAGGAGTGGTAATCTAATAGAAATGAGAAAACGCACATCACATTGCACAAAAAAAGATTAGCATCTGACAGCCTGCCCCGTGTTGTTTCTCTAAAGGTAAACAGAAACCTGCAGACCGTCAACAACTACTTCCTGTTCAGCCTGGCCTGTGCAGACCTCATTATTGGCGTCTGCTCCATGAACCTCTACACTGTCTACATTGTGATTGGCTACTGGCCCCTGGGAGCCGTGGTGTGTGACCTGTGGTTGGCTGTCGATTATGTTGTCAGCAACGCCTCGGTCATGAACCTCCTCATCATCAGCTTTGACCGTTACTTCTGCGTCACCAAACCGCTCAGCTACCCAGCGCGCCGCAGCACCAAGATGGCGGGTCTGATGATCGCCGCGGCCTGGGTCTTGTCCTTCATCCTGTGGGCTCCAGCCATTTTGTTCTGGCAGTTCATCGTCGGCGGGAGAACCGTCCCGCCAGACGAGTGCTACATCCAGTTCTTCTCAAACCCGGCGGTGACGTTCGGGACAGCCATCGCAGCTTTTTACCTACCTGTCGCCATCATGATCCACCTCTACTGGCGCATCTCCAAGGCCAGCCGCAGCCGAGTGAGGAGGGAAAGCAGGAAGGTGTCCGGCACCAGTCTGGGAGATGGCCCCTATCCAAGCCAGGAGGACGGATGTGAGAGCCAGAACACCTGCATTACAGCAAAAGAAGCTCAGGAGGCTGGACACGAGAATGAAACGGAGCAGCAGCAGAACGGAAGCGGGCCCTGCAAAGAGGAAAGAACTGTCCAGGTGGAAGCCAGCGCAGACAGAGTCCACGCTTCGACTTCTAAGAACGCTGCATCGTCACAGAAAGGCTCAGAGGGTGAGAAGACAAATCAAACACAGCCACCTTCTCCGGGGAACTCAGCCGCTGACAGACAAAGTTTGGTCACAAGGAACCTGTTCAAGGTAAATTTGTTGCTTGTGCATTATGATTATCAGTATTTATGCCCATGCAAAGACTCCAGGGATGGTAATGTCAGTCAGTCAGTCGGTTGGTCCAACGGTCTGGTCCAGACTGAAATATTGAAACTATTGGATGGATCACAAGTTTTGTACAGACGTTCATAGTCCTCAGAGGATAACATCAAGCGACTTTAATGAATGAGTGAAATGTCTCAGCAAGTGTTGGATGCATCGCCATGAAATTGGATTTGGACCTTCACGGTCTTCTCAGAATGAATTACAATAACTTTGATTATCTCTCTTTCAATTTAGCGGCATCTCCAGTTTACAAAGTAATTATCTTAAATATCTGCTAAACTAGTAGAATTCCCATGAGCCTCAACTGGAACAAGCTTCTTTGTGTATACTGCTAATTAGCAACACCTAAACTAAGATGGTGAACGTGAGCGGTGAGCATATTAATAACAACACACCTTATTAAAAGGTGCCTTTCATGGCACTCAGAGTAACCTTACATCATAGAAATACACGGTTAAAAATAAGTTTAAAGGTACAATATGTAGAATTTTGATTAAATAATTCAAAAAGTATAAAAATAACAGTGTCTAAGACATCTTTTGTAGTTGTAGTGTGCCTGAAAACATGTTTTTCTCCCAGTGGTCCAAAGCTCCTGTGTTACACTCCCAGGGAAGTCTGGCTAGCTGCACGGCTAACTGAGCTAACAAGCTAACAGTATCAACAGTCACGGGTGGATAAACAGCATGGACATTTCTTACAAAGTACACTTTTAAAAGCAATAAATAAAACATCTCTTCCTCCTCTGATTGTCCAGGTAACAAAGCAGACTGCTGTAGCGAAGTGGAAGAGGAAGGGCATCTCTTCCAGGGAGAAAAAGGTGACGCGCACCATCATGGCCATCCTGGTTGCTTTTGTGGTCACGTGGACGCCGTACAACGTGATGGTCCTGATCAACACCTTCTGCTCCATCTGCATCCCAAACGCCCTGTGGACCATCGGCTACTGGCTCTGCTACATCAACAGCACCATCAACCCGGCCTGCTACGCCCTCTGCAACGCCACCTTCAAAAACACCTTCAAGCACCTGCTTCTTTGCCAGTACAAGAACATACGAACAGCGCGATGAGGGTGAATACACCGACCCGTGTATGAGTTATGATCTTGTAAACTGAGGTTGCACAAATATTGGAATGAACATGTTAAAATATAGACTAGATGTGTTATTAATGTACACGTTCTCCATTTCTTTTTCAGTTTCCCACATCGAGGATGAATCTTAACTTTAACGACTTTAAAAATACACGGCGTTGCGTTATAATACTCTAGACAGTGTGTTCTGGTGGAGGTGCAGTTTATTGTGAAAAGTTAGATTTGACTGGGTGTCAGTAGGGGTTTTACTTTGGCGGGATGTTTCCCCTCTTTGCTCCTCCTATGAACTTGTGCAGTATTTTATTTGAGATGCAACCTGTTTTTTTTAACCCTCCAACAGTATAATTGTGGTAAATGTGAACAGTGATTTTTTTTTACTCTAGAATAAAAGTATAACTCCAGTATAAAAAGAAGATAACATACAGGTGATATAAAGACGGCGTATTATTGACACAAGCTGCGACGGAGGAGAGAACAGCCAAACTAGAGAGAGACTTAACAGCTTAAGAGAGTATTAACAGCTATAAACTGATGTTCAAGTGTGTGTGTGTGTGAGAGCGAGCGAGAGAGAGTGTGTGTGTATATGTGTGTGTGTGTGTGTGGTTAGAGTTACTCACATTAAGCGAACGACCCCTTGTAAATGCATGCTGTTGTAAAATGAGCCCAAGTGTAACATTTGTCCATATCTGCCCCTTCTTCTCTCTTCATTGTATTACAATGTTTTCCGTAAATAAAAGCAGTAGCGAGAGAACATTTTGTCTGGGTTTCTCATAATCTTTGTGGTAAGAGCAACAAATGAGCCTCATTTATCGGCTCCGTGGCCACATCGGCGTCCCGACTTCAGTCCAGTTGCTTGCTGGGAGGAAACGGGGCAAACCCCAGAGAAGCAGAGTGTCTGAAAAGCAGAGCTGCATTTCAGTTATTTCACAGTGTTGTTGCGACCACCGCTGAGCTGAACATGGTCGGCAAAAGCTGCATATTGTCTCGTCTGTACAGGAGATTATAGCTTCATTCCACTCAGCTAGAATGGAGCAAATCTCATAATATGTTTCAGGGCTTTTTTCCTCGTACCATCTGAGCGCCACCTCAGCCAAATGAACGTGTAATCGATGTGGACATAATCAAGATCTAATAGTTGTAGTTCGTCCTCAGTGGACTCTTGTGTTACCATTTAGCCTTTTGTGTGTTGTTTGAACATTACGTGTTCCAGCTTTTCCAATTTTCTTTCTAACACAGACGTAGTAATGGTCCAAAACTATGTGAAGTGCATATTTTTAATCATATTTTTCTTGGAGGAGGATCATCAGATACCATGCCAAATAAGTCCTCCACAAACTGAGGGAAATAACATGTTTTTGTGACTAAATGTAACTAATTCTCTAAGTAAACAAACTCTGCTCTTTCCTTTTCTGGACAACACTCCCTGCTTTTGCTTTTCCTTATATAATCCAGATCCTGCACAACAATTAAGATGCTTCATGAGCAAAGAGGCAAATCGAGATTGTGCAATCCCACATTTGCGTGTTTTTCTTTCTCTGAATGCTTCTGCGTTTATTTCCCCTCCAGTGTAAAAGCATACATTTCTACTGTGACTTACTCAACTCTGAGGAGGAAGCGAATAGCAAAAAGTGGGAAAAGGAAGAATTACACAATCAAGAAAATAAGAAAACCAACACTACATGAAACTGATAACAGCTTCTCAGTTAAGAGAGAGAAAACCACAACAATCCCTTAATTTGAAGGGTGTTATAGTGAAAACCTCGCTGAGCACTAACAGGGACATTTTTATACTCCTGCCGGTTTAACACCAGAGTCTGAAATTCCTGCACTGAGTAGAAACGTGGAGAAACCCAGCGAGTGTGACTGTAACACCTCCTCCTGCTGCTTCTCCCTCTGGTCATAAACCTCTCCTGGGTCCTGTCAGCCACCAGAAAACCAACCAGAAGGAGTCAATCTGAAATCTGCTCACAGGCTTCACACTGAGGATATAAAGGACAGAGGGTGTCTCTGTCTGTGTGAAGAGAAAATTCCTGGTGTAGCTGCGCCCTCTAGTGGAACAGGCGAATCATGATGCTGCACCGAAGGCCTCATTAGACAGAAACCTTAAAACTTTATCTGTATCCAGTCCATTTGTTCAACATTTGGTAGATGTGTTTAACAGTGTTTAAAATCTAAAAATGTGAGCTTGATCACGCTTGATAGAAAGACAATCAAGTCTCTCGCTTCAGCCTTCATCCCACCAAACGTTCAATAACGACCAAAACTTAAAGGAGAGGTACACAATTTTTCAAGTCTTTCTAAATACAACAGTCAGGTACTGTAACGAACATTGACGCAGGTAATACTTGCTGAAATCTTTCTTACAGATCATTTGGGCCATTCAAAAAGATCCAACCTTGTTTCTGTGTCTGTGAGTTGGGAATGAGACTCAAAAATCATCTTTCCTTACAAATAGGACCTTTAATGTGATTTCAGTGTCAGGTAGCGATCAATTTCCTCTGACATGACGGTCATGGCCTGCTGTGTTCCAGGCTGCAAGTCTTTTAAACATCAGGGATCCAGCAAAATGTGATCACTTCACTTCTTCCTGATGATAGAAAATCAAAATGTGGAGAGACATCGGGCTGATTTCAAGGTAAAATAACATATTTGATAAACCAACAGCTAACATTAGCATTAAAGCACTTTCAAGTGAGCATTACTGCTTGATATTGTTACAGGATACGACAGGAAAGGAGTGAATTCATTCTAAAATATCAATGCGCATTTCAGACGCCTTTATTTATGCCTGGAAGCAGAGCCAGCCCGAGGCATAAGCGAACTAAGTGGCCGCTTGGGGCCCAACGTGAAAAAAAAAATGAAAAAAAACACCTCGCGTGCAGAGACAAAGCAAGGACGGATTTTGGATGGAGTTCCACTGAATGAACCTGAATGACCCAAGAGGTGAAGGGACCCTGAAGCGCAAGTCGTTGTGTGAAGTCACTACATCAATAAATCAAAAAGAAAAAGGCTGTGAATCTGAACAAATCTCCAGCTGGCCATCCCAAAAAGGCACCAGAGGGGGAGGGGGGTTCATTGTGCATCTGTGTCCAGGGGGACAGTAGTTCATAATCTGTCACTGTATTAATACAATTTATAATGTAACATTATAGTGTGACATTTGTGTCAATAATTGTCAAGCACAGGTGACACCGTGGTGGTAGGGGGGGGGCCCCAAATCAAATTCAGCTTAGGGCCCCCAAAAGTCTTGGGCCGGCACTGCCTGGAAGTGAAACACACTGGAGGTAAACAAACGTTGATGTTACTTAGGAAGGGGCTAACGTTAGCTAATGGATTATCATATATGTTGTTTGAGGTGAATTTGTAACCTGGAACACGTCAGTATAATATTGTCTCAACATTCGAGCCTCACATCCTGTGACATCAGAGGAAAATGGCCGCCGTGTGAATATGGTCTATGGGGGTGATGGGAGGCAACAACCACAATCATACTTTCATGAAAAGCACATTTAAAAGTTTGTCTGAAGGTTATTTGAGGCTCTAGCGTTGTGACTTTGAATCACAAATCAAGTCCCCTCTAACTTTCCACTGCAGCTCAACAGACGAACACAAGGAGGAAGTTATACATCAAAACAATTAATTTATTACAAGCAGCCTCACAATTATGTCAAGACAGACGCGAAAAACTGTGAACTGTGACACCATATGAAACTTAAAACAAATCTGAAAGGTACTCCAGTTTGTCAGTAACAGAATCTGCCATCTTGTCTGTCATGCCCTGGGCTGCTCCCGTCTTTCTGCCCGGCAACAGACACATAAAAGGCGCCGGCCAGTCACCATGGGGCCACTATTGATGCTGGTGGGGTTTGATGTAAACATGCCTGTTTGTTTATTATGTAACCCTCTGTTTGCGTTGCACTCATGAGTTTGTGCTCGATGTGATACGAGCCAGTGTTATCAGAGACAACACAAAAGTGGCTCTGTGAGTCCGGATGCCTGAGGTCTCGAGTATAAGAGCTTTTTTTTTTTAACATACACGGGGTTCTTTTTGGTACAAAAGGCTGTACAAGGGCATGTTGACATATTCCTACATTTCCAGGTTACATTCAGTGCAGCGCTCACATCAGTGTTGACCCTGTAAACACTGCATCCTGGACTAATTATCTACTTTACATTTAGTCAAAGTAACCCAAGAGCTGCTGCTGTTTAGTGTAAACAAGAAGCTTGCAGCAGGAAATAAGATGCATGTGGGCAGGGTACGGCCGAGCCGCCACCTGGTCTCCTGTCGGGTCACCTGAGCAGGAATCTAATTCACTTCATTACTGGCTGCCTTTGGAGTCATGTCGGAGGAAAAGGACCAGACAGGAGCCTCCTGGGACGACCTGCCACTACCTGATGAGTATCCTGAACCACATATGGAGGACAAAGCTTCGCCGAACAGAGAGGGAGAGGAGGATGCCTCTGCTGCCACCACAGAGGAAGGAGTCAAAGATCAGTCAGCAAAATGCAGCCCCAACCTGCTGCAGATGCTAAAGGCAGCTGCGAGCAGGTGGACGCCTCAGGGACAGCACGAGGACGAGGACGGAGGACGAGGACGAGGCGTACGAGACGGGAGAGCAAGTGACTGAAGCTCGGAAGACTGAGGTGTGAAGCTGCATATAATCAGGCTGTTAATGATTTGAGTTGCAACGTGCAGCCTCGATGAATGTTTGACCAGCACCCTCACACATATTTATAACCATGGAAACATTTAGTCTCTTTAGAAGAACTGGATGGACTTAAAGGGGAAATGTGTTGATTTCATATATTCTTTTAAGTCCATTCTTGAAGGGCAGTTTTTTAAAAAAAAAAAGTGGTATAAATTTTTTTGTGGCTCCAGAAGAAGCTGCATGTAATCTTATGAATTGCCTCCAGTGATGTTGCAGTAAGTTGCATTGTGGGTAATGAAGGCGCCCAGTTTTAAAAAGGAGGAAGAATATGAGGAATATAAAATGTCAATGTCTCTGATTCTGATCAGTTGTTTATAAACTGTCCATACCGAGTCCAACATAGGTGTGCAATAGTAGACCAGTGGACCTGATGCCAACATTACCCACAATGCAACTTAGCCAATGAGTGACATCATTGGATCTTGCAGCTTCCTCTGGAGTCACAAAAGGGATTTTTTTTACTAGTATTTTCATCAAATGCAGTCCACCTGTAAACACACTTTCACAGGTAAAATTGGAAAAAAGTGGAATAACCCTTTAAGTCTGCTAACAGATATTGGAGATTATTGCTGCGAGTGAAAAAAAAAAAACTTAAAGCCAGCAAGAAGAACGCGTGGAATATAAACAAACTGCATTTCTGGTTCTGCTTCATCTTTTTTGTATGTTCTGTGTGTCCAACAATTTTATAGGCGTACAACTTCTAAACTGGAGGTTGAAACAGACACTATATTTGTACGTCCACAGAGTCGGACGACATGAAAGCAGCTGATGCCGCAAATATCTTGAAAAACACAAAATCCTTATATTTCCCATAATGCAGCTGCATAGCATCTTTTATTAGACCTGCGCTGGCTGTTATATGACACCACGGTGTGAAACCCAGAATATCTGTTATGAAGTTTGTAAAGTGAGATTACACTGATGACTTTAAAAAGCTCCTCCAGGAGTTAAAACACAGCTGTTTGCAGGTTGTGTGATACTTCCTAGGACATGCACTGTCCATGTATCAGGACAAAATGGTGGACGGCCCCTTTAAGAGTCTATTAGTACCCTTGCTGAGCTGCTTTAGTCACTTAGTGGACAGAAAACAATGACAGTATACAGTCCAGCTCAATTGTCTGATTGTCGTGAGGAACACTAAGCTGCCGTCTGTCCCTGAATGCAGCTCTAAAGCCTGTGTTTTTTCACTTTGCTGCTTCTTCTGTCGCAACAGCTGCTCTCTTCTTTCTCTTCTTTCTGTCATGAATGTACAGTATGTTCATGTATGTGCATCTCTTTACTGTCGGTTTAATGTACAGCCTGAGAGCAAAGTGCACTTGACTGTACATGCATTCATCTGCCGCCTCCAGTAACACTCATCTCTAACCTGTTCTTCCCCTCTGTGAGCCTCACAAAGACTCTGTTTGTTTCCACCTCCTTCTCTCTGCCATCGCTCCACCTGTCACCTGTGTGTGTGTGTGTGTGTGTGTGTGTGTGTGTGTGGGGGGGGGGCCTTGGTGTGGCATAAAGCGTCACTCTGTGAACTCTGATCAGCATCAGCTCGCAGCTCCGCAGAGTCGCTGCTCAGTGTGAGAGTCAGCATGAAGAAAGTGTACAGTCTAGTGAACAAAACTAAAGCCAAGGACCAGGAGGCCGTTCAGTCCATCTGCATCAAGGTATCAGTGCTTTTTTTGTTTGTGGAGAAGTTTTCTTCTGGAGGGCGGTGAGTCAGGACAATGTTATTTAAGCACAGCCAAGAATTTTCTTGGTTCTATTAATTCCAAGGACAGAGAAGAACATTTTCAAAAGTTAATTAGGAACTCAGGCTACAAATCAAAGCATGAATGGTTCCCCAAGGACACACATTTTACACGTTAATGCCCACGGTCACTCTAATTAAGATGATTATTAGCGTTCATTGTTTTTTTAACAATAGCTGAGCTCCAACCTATTTTCTGACCCCTGCGTGAGAACATCAAGTTAACTTTCACACTGCTCCAAGTCACAGCTTAACGTCTTTTTGTGTTAAAGATTAAGCGGCTGCTTGAGTAAGAGTCTCCTTATTCAAACATTTGTATTGAAGTGATCATTACTTAGAACGAAAACAGAGTTTAACACTCGACCAGTCGGTCTTAAAACAGACATAAGTGCTCGAGAAAGACATTTATTTTATTTATTTTTTTATACACTATTTTAATCCCAAATTGGGAAATTCTTTTTTCCACCCACATTACACACAGGTGCACACACACACACACACACACACACACACATGCAGTGTAGAGGAGATGAGCGAAGGGGCTGCCACACATGCCACGGCGCCCAACGAGCAGTGTTAGGGGTCGGTGCCTTGCTCAAGGGCACCTCGGCAATGCCCAGGATGTGAACCAGCATTCTCCAACTGCCAGTCCACATCATTGGGAGTGGGACTTGAACCAGTGACCTTCAAATTTATTTGTCTTAAATCAACCCACTCGACAGTAAATGTTGGCAAAGTACGTGACTGCAAAACCACAGATAGTTAAAACGTCATGTTTCTTTATGTTGCAATTTTACGTTTCTATGGCTTTAATTTTCTATTTCTCTCATGTCAGGTTGTGCTCATGCTTTGGTTTAGTTTGGGCACAAAAAACACTAACAGAGTTAGAGGAAAACATCAAGTTTTAGCATTAAAAAAATGGCCGGAGATTTTCCTCGAGGTCCCTTTAAAAATCCGCAGTGTTGTCACGCTTACAAATGTTTAAATGCAGTATCACACTGCAGTCACTGGCTTGGCAGCCGTCTGCCTCCTCCGTCTCCTGATAGGAAAGTTATTCAGTGAACATGTGTTATGACACATTTTGTACAAATGTCAACATAAAAAACTCTACAGGTCTTTGTTTTTTTATTTTCCTGGGAGCCGGACCGCTTAAATTCAAGATTTGTTATTTCAGATTGAATCGATCAGGTCAGCGAAGTGGATCAACCTAATTTCACTTAGAAAACCTTTGTCAACCAATCAGAGTGGCTTGTTTTAAATCAGGTGACGATGAAAAGAACGAAATATGGGTAATCTATGTGAAAAACGAGAAGGACGGGGCGTTTTACATGTATATGATTTACTTTTGACTTGTTACTTGTGAAGTGATTTAGTTTTATGCATCTTAGTCAAAAGTAACAAACTTACAAATTAAATTATATTTGTTTTTTTGTTTTGTTTTTTTTGCATTTCTTGTTTTTTTGCTGTGCAGTCATCATGTCACAGATACAGTTCACACATGTATGTCTTATACATTATGTCTAAGAGAGAAAGATTTTAGTATCTTTCAGTGTAGATTTTTTTGGTTCCTTCTCAGGGGAAAATACAGGAATATACACATTTGGTAAAGAAAAAACAAACAAACAAGTAGCAACCAAACTATGAAATAACTGGCGCCCATTTAGTCAGAAATACATCTGTTTTTTAATTCTAGTCTAGCACTAATATTTTCTGTAGAGACGACATCCTTCCTTGTGTTACCGTGGAGGGCCGTGGCCTCAGCCAGGAGACTGTAATCATCTTTTTAGCAATTAAAATAAGTTTAATTGCAGGTTTTTTTTGCATTTGTAGATTGTGTACAGTGTGTAGTTGTCAATAAATGAAGGGACAAAGAGACGAGCATCACACCCATATTCTATGTGCATATAATATTTAAAAACTCAAATCTTATCTGCCTTTTTCCTCATCATCTAAGTGTTCATAATGAGAGTTGTGTGGAAATGAATGAACGAATGGAATGAACAAATGTTGTGGTGTGTATATAAAGTTACAAATCAGAGGAAAGATTGCTGAGAGACCCCCCCCCCACAGAGATCGCCATTCCGATCGTTCATGACCATCTCAGGTTTAATTGCTCCTAACGAGGTTTTTGGGGAATTTGATTAGCAGCAGGACAGACTCCTCTCCTGATCCTTACTGATAATTCAGCCTCTCCCCAATGAAACGTGATTAGTTACGAGGAGCAGAGACTCTTCTTTTGTGACAGTCACATTGAAATGTACAAATCTGCAATTAAATTTGCATATAAGACAAAAAAAGTGTTGAAGGTCTCCTTTAATATTTGAGCCAGCAGTGTGTGCATTCATGCAACAGTATAACAGACTTGCAGACAGTATCCTGTAGTTTCAGGTTTAAATCCGTCCCCCTCTGCGGTGAGCTCATTAAACCTGCGGCCCCAAAGCTCTGAACACTGCTCTGTTTGGAGGAGGGGTCGGTGTGGGGGTGTGTCTGCGTGGGTGGGTGTGTGCACGCGTCTGCCCGCATGGGTAAGAATAAGAACAAAAGCAGGAGATTGTAGTAGGAGGAGGGAAAAAGAAACCTTCAGTTGAGCCTGCAGGGTTTTTTTTTTTTTTGTGGTTTTATTTTTTGGAGCTGGACTCGAAGCAGCCAGCGAGCAGACATGGCCAAGTGGGACTCCCGTGGCAGCAGCCCGGCCTTCACAGAGCCACGCTGGACGGTGAGACGGCAGCAGATGATGAGGGGATGAGTCAGGAGAGGAGAAGGAGATGTGTGTGATAGCGACAGGCTCTGAGCAGGTTACATGATAAATCTGAAGGGTGTTTCTGTGCACTTGTATCTATCACCGCTGCATGAAGTTGATGAGACTTTGTGCTTGTGACCAGCAGCAAAGCAACAGCTACTAAAACTACTACTTTTCTCTTTCCTACTAACTTTATTTTGTCTTCTCTGGCTCCGCAGCAGATACAGCTCACCGACCAGAAGCAGGAATTCAACAAGCGTCCCACCAAGACCGGCCGTCGCTCTCTGTCGCACTCCCTCTCACAGTCCTCCGCAGACAGCTACAGCTCAGGTATGGAAACATGAAAACACACACGCATACCTTCTTAAGTCTGATCACATGTCTTTGATATATACACGGAGCTAATTCTGATCCCAGCAGCACGAGAACTACAGGCCCCCGAGGATTATCCTCGGCGCTTTTTCTGCCTCAGCTGAACCTTAATTAAAAGGAAAAGTCCTCTGAAGACTTAAGTCTCTTTAATTTGGTCCTAATCGGCTCTTTGTGCCTTTCTCAAACGTGTCAATCACTGTCAGAGTTTGTAGAGACTTCAAAGGCTCAGAGAAAACAGTCACCGAGCTTGAGTCTGATTTCTGAAGCAACAGAAACAACTTATACTCTAATTAGTATGTCTGCTTTTGGGCATTACGTCGTATCAGCTGGTCATTTTCACACACAGTGCCTCGTGTCTGTGTTGCAGTGGGCAGCGACAGCTCAGAGGATGAGTCTTCTCCCAGAGACAAGGCTCAGAAGACCTCCAAGGGCTTCTCCGACTTCTCCATCAAAAACATCAAACAGGCCGATTTCGGACGCAGAGAAATAGAGATCGCACAGCAAGGTACCGTCAAAGAGTCGCCAAACCAATTATAGACTGGAGCGTCCATCCAGTATGACTCGCACAAGACGCACACGAGAGGAAAAACGAGACTATTGATCCCTAGATACATGAACGTTGTGCATGTCATGATGGGTCTCTCTGTCTGTGATGTTTAGAAATGCCAGCTCTGATGATCCTGAGGAAACGAGTAGGTGGGGAGAAACCTCTGGCCGGAGCCAAAGTGTTGGGCTGCACACACATCACTGCACAGACGGCGGTCAGTTCAACACACACACACACGCAGATAAAACAAAACACACTGAAGAGTTGAGGTAGGTCAGTCTGCTCTGATTGGTCAGCGCTGACAGGCTTGAGCAGGCCCCTCCCCTGGCTGTGCTGTGGGCGTGGCTAAGGGCAGTGACCGTCTGTCTCGGCGGCTCGTTGAAGGCAGAAGGTGAACGTGTTTTGCGCTCTGTTGCAGGTGCTGATTGAAACTCTCATTGTTTTGGGGGCTCAGTGTCGCTGGGCGGCCTGTAACATCTTCTCCACCCAGAACGCTGTGGCTGCTGCTCTGGCTGAACAAGGTACGAACGACTGTGCGAAACCCGACTCATCTGGAAGTTTTCTCTACTTCCACACCTTCTCTTCTAAATATCGCACCCGCTCTGTATCTCAGGCATCCCGGTGTTCGCATGGAGAGGAGAATCAGAGGACGACTTCTGGTGGTGTATTGACAGATGTGCGGGTGGGAACACCTGGCAGCCCAACATGGTACTGCCTCTGATCACAAGACAGCGGTGTTGCACCAAATTCCACAAATAGCAATTTCTACATAATGTTGCTTTAAAGGTCCCATATTATGCTCAGGTCAATATTTTTATTTTGGGTGCCTGTAAACACATCGTTTGTCTCATGTCATCCGCACATCTATTCACCCTCTGTCTGACCGCGTCATCCCAGTGCCTGTCTCTTTAAGGTCCCCCTCCCAAAAAGCCCAGTCTGCTCTGATTGGTCGGCTCTCGCAGGCCTGAACAGGCACTACTCACTGTGTTTTAACGGCTTTTTGATACTTTAATCAAAAAAGACAGGATGCTTGACTTTTTACAATGAGGGACCTTTAATGAATTTCTCGAGTTCAGTGAGAAAAGGTTGGGCCGATGGAGGGCTTAGCTTGTTTTTTTTTCCCTCTTGTCAGATTCTGGATGACGGAGGCGACCTGACCCACTGGATCTATAAGAAGCACCCGAGCCTGTTCAAGAGGCTCAAAGGCATCGTGGAGGAGAGCGTAACAGGCATCTATCGGTCGGTTTCACACAGAACAGGATCCACAAAGTCCACAAAGTCATTCTCCAGCTCACGTGTGTGCCTCTGCCTGTGTTTCAAGGTTGTACCAGCTGTCAAAGGCAGGCAAGCTGTGTGTCCCAGCCATGAACGTCAACGACTCGGTGACCAAGCAGAAATTTGACAACCTTTATTGCTGCAAGGAGTCCATACTGGACGGGTAATGAACTAACGGATGAAACCACTGGCACAGCACAGAAACAACAGTCTGACTGTGTTGAACTCTCCTCTTTTTAAGGCTGAAGCGGACCACTGACGTCATGTTTGGCGGGAAACAGGTGGTGGTGTGCGGATATGGCGAGGTCAGTACGGAGAGAAATTTCCGTATAAAAGAGTGACGACATCTCAGCAGCTCTACCAACCTCTTTTCTCTCCTCCTGCAGGTCGGCAAAGGTTGCTGTGCCGCCCTGAAAGCGCTGGGTGCCGTCGTATACGTCACAGAAGTGGATCCCATTTGTGCCCTTCAGGCCTGGTATGAATGCAGGAAGCTTTTATCTGCACGGACGTCAAGTGTGCTTCGCGCTTTCAGGCACGCTGCAGCAAAACACCATGAAATGTTGCCTAAAAAAAACAAAACAAAAAACCCTGTTCTCTCCTCCTCTCCTCTCAGCATGGACGGCTTCAGAGTGATTAAACTGGGCGAAGTGGTCAGACAGGTAGACATGGTCATCACCTGCACAGGTAACTGTCCTCTACTGTTAGCTCTGTTTAACAACATCAATACAACAATGGGATTGTGTTGAATCGCCGTTTCTCTGCAGGCAATAAGAACGTGGTGGTGAGGGAACATCTGGACAGAATGAAGAGTGGCTGCATCGTCTGCAACATGGGGCACTCCAGCACCGAGATAGACCTGGTGTGAACACAGACTTAGATGTGTGTGTGTGTGTGTGTGTGTGTGTGTGTGCGTGTGATTGCCTTGTATAAAACATGGACTCTTCCTCCTCAGGCGAGTCTGCGGACTGCGGAGCTGAGGTGGGAGCGCGTGAGGCCTCGGGTGGACCATGTGATCTGGCCGGATGGGAAGAGAATCGTGCTGCTCGCTGAGGTGATGATAAATTCAATCATTATACACCAGCACCAAGGGATAATGTACGGAAAAAAACAATTTATCGTTCAGTATATCCCCACAGTGTGCTATGAACTGGGCTCCTGCTGCACATTATGATATTTATTACACAGAATCTTACAAAATAAATGAATCCACTGACATGAAATGCTGATTTAAGCAATGATAAGTTCAAGTAGCAGCGACCATTTTCAGTACTTAGTTAGGCTTCGGTTAGTTGAGCATTTTTTATAAACCTGCTTACACTACACACAGCATTAACCACAGCCATGCTAGGTACTTTCTGCCTTTTGATGCGGGGGTTGTGTGATGAACTCATCCCTAATCGGTGCATTTCCTGCAGGAGATGACCGTCAACTTTCACCCTGTGTGGAGAAGCAGCACGCTCTGCTTCCCTGCTTCAGCGCGCAGGAGGAGAGCTGACGGTCATCCACTGCAGGTCATCCGCCGATTAGGGATATGTTCATCATACAAAGACCCAAACTATCACTTTAAACCTTCACGTGGTGTCTTATAGCTCTACATATGCACGTCTGATCCGAGATAAGTCGAGCGCCAAGAGCACATTTCGCTGATCATTGTTATGGGATCCAGCAGTGAGACTTGAGGATTATTCTTTACATAATTATTTGAGATAATACACTTCCCTTTACGTGTCTTTAGGTTATCATCGGCGGCTGCCGTCACATCACGGTATGTTTTTTTTTCCGATGCTCTCTCAGGGTCGTTTGCTGAACCTGACCTGCTCCGCGGTGCCGTCACTCGTCCTCTCCATCACCGCTGCAACTCAGGTCGGATCACATGTTTCATGTTATTCGCTCACGCAGTTTCATGTCAGCAAAACACAGACACTTTGAGACTAAAAAGAGACTATAAACTGAGGCTTTCACTGTAACGTTTGTCAGGCAATGGCTCTCATAGAGCTGTACAGCGCTCCAGAGGGACGATACAAGCAGGACGTCTACCTGCTGCCAAAGAAGATGGGCAAGTCGTCGGCTTATATGTCCTGAAACAGTCAAGACACTTTTATTGTGTTTCAGAAGCCATTAACTGATGTGCGCGTTTTGTACTTACAGATGAATTTGTAGCTAGTCTTCACCTGCTGACGCTTGATGCTCACCTCATGGAGCTGACTGACGAACAGGCCAAGTACCTGGGCATCAGCAAGCACGGGCCCTTCAAACCCAACTACTACAGGTGTGTGCTTTGTCTTACACACAAAAACAACACACACACACACGGTTTATCCTTATATTTGTATCTAACAGAATGAATTGTCCATACAGGTATTAACCCGCAGGAGATGAAGCTGAACGTCAGAAGCTCTTCAGACGAGCTCTTGTGGATTTCACATCCTGCAGACTCCGACGCCCTCTGCAGTCTGAATCAGATTCAGCTTCATGGAGAGTCACGACGTCAGCTCGCTTCTTTCCTCTGCGCAGTCGCCTCTGTTTGATGTGTTGTTTCCTCGTCACAGTATCCAGAATGTAATCATAGTGAATTCTGATTTAAAATGAATCACAAAGTGCTGAATGGGAGTTGAAATGAATAACAATGTATTGTGTTAAATGGAGCAGCAATCAGTGATATATACTGTATTCAACTGTGGATTATAAATTAACAACTCAAGTGATTAAAGCTGAATATCTGCTGGAAAAAAAAAAAAAAATACCTTTGTACATATAGAACAGCTTAATTTCTCCTGATTTGAATCTTGGATCAAAACTTTTCTGCTGAACTTCTGGTAGTTCATGAGATATTCTAATAAAAACGACAGTTTTCTCAAAGCTTTTTTCTTGCGTCTCATCATTTTAATATAAGAAAAAGAAGGCATTTTGTACCGAACTGCAAGAAAGTGTAGCGGTAACAGGACAGCAAACACCAAAATCATCTGCTCGAACTCATAATCTGCACAACCACACGAGCCTGTACATGCTGGATCGTAAATTTAGTACATTTACTCAAGTACAACTTCGAGGTACTTTACTCGAGTATTCCCATTTTCTTCTCATCGACTACATTAAAGATGCAAATATCGTACTTTTAACGCCGCTACATTTATTTGATAACTTTCGTTACTTTGCTTCAGTTTTAAAATAAAAGTCTGCACTCGACCGAAAAAAATAAAATAAAACTCATCAGAAAGATGCTGAATGATGGAGCAGATAATCAGTCGACCCACACTACATACACACATGCAAATATATTGTCACAGCCACACAAAACACACAGTTGGCTCAACCTTGTGACAAGCAGCATACACAAAGGACATCATCCTTACAAGCTGGCAAAAAGACATGAGTTTAATCACAGACAATACTTAAATTAGTCTCAGATTCTGGACACTGGCCTGGAACCTCCGTCTCTAAACTAATAAAATTTACATGAACTAAATTCACAAACAAAACTAAACCACCAGGCCTCAATCCTAAAAAGAAAGAAAAGAAACAGCTAATGGAAAAGAGAAAGACAACAGAGCTCTCAGGGTCTGACTGCTTCATCGGGAACACCTGCGAGAAGAGAGGATGGAGAAGAAGAGGAGGAGGAGGAGGAGGAGGAGGAGCGATGTATACTAGACTAATAAAAACTTTTACTCCAGTCTTTACGACAGTGCAAATGAGTTTATCGACGTCACTGTGAATTCTGATTCTGATCCATTAAACTCTTCGATCCTATCAAACTATAACTTTGTTCCCGGCAATGATTGAAGGAAAGGCTGCTCAGCTCGGCCACAGAGCCTCATGAGAGACTGTCTTACTGCCACTAGGGGGCGTCAGAGATCTGCTGTCTCTGAGTGACACCTGCAGTGGGTTTAATTAAAGGTCTCACTGTTGTTAATAGTCTATATTTAACTCCAGTTTGTTTTGGTTTTTTTTTCCAATGAACCTCTCGCTCAAACAGTCACATGGCACTGAGGTCAAGGTTACAGGATTCTGTGGCAGGTGGACGGTGGTTTGCTTTGGTGTGTGTGTGTGTGTGTGTGTGTGTGTGTGTGTGTGTGTGCGCGTGTCGTGTGTGTGTGTCGAGTAGCTGTCTTGGAGCTAATCTGCATGGTGATGAGGTCCAAACCCAAACACAACAGACCTTTGCTGCAGGAGACATCTTGACATTTAGCAGTGATAAAAAACAATAACAGGTGTAAATAATGAAAATTAACGACGGCTGGATTCCGTTTAGCTGCCTCAGTTTCTGGTCCCTCGCATCGTGCTGCTCTCTCGACTCATTTGTATTCTGTCAAGCCAAGCCGAAGTCACAATCTCACATCTCTGGTTCCTGAGCTCTTGAATCTTAAGTGTATTCTGCCTCTCTGCTGTGACGATCATGGGAGGAAATGACACACACACTTTGAGATCAAGATGTATTTAACCAGTGTTGCAACACAGCGATTCATTTATATACACGGGGACTACAACAGGAACAGAGTTTGTCACCTACGGAACATGAAGTCGACACGTCTGCTCATCATCAGTTTTTAATTCTGACCTTTTTGTCTCCATCCTCATTAATCGCCCCCGTGATGTTTAAAGCGGCAGTATCTGGAAAGAAGATATGTATTTTTCTAATGTTTTCCATTTCCCTGTCACAGCTAATGATAGTGATCATCGTCTCTGAGCGTTACACAATCGATCTGTTCTCATAACCTGTAATTAGTTTCCTCTTGTGCAAGTGATTAGAATTAACTATCGGCTCTATATGACAAATGCCACGATTATATTTCAGGTGTTTGTTTTAGTTCAGCCATCAACTTCACTGAGCGTGAGACATTAGTTCCTTTTATGTTGTTTTAATTTTCACATCCATTCACAAAAAGTCCTCCCCGAGTAGCTTTCTGAATCAGACGCTACGTAATCAAATATTAAATCTGTTCCAAGAGGATCCAGCTGGTCGTATGACAATCTTTATCTCTTTTCCTCGATTGTTGCATCCTGTCTGTCTCTGATCATGAAGTCCTAAAAATACCCCCCCCTGTCCCTGGATTACTGTAATCCAGAATCTCCCTCTGTGTGTGTGTGTGTGTGTGTGTGTGTGTGTGGAAAAAAGGATTTCTCTGACTGAATGGCTAATAATCTCTGAGAGATTATGAAGCTATTTGCATCTAGGTTGAATCTTTTATATTTTATTCATGAATAACA
>OMLP01045281.1:1791-12975 GCA_900302685.1 Spondyliosoma cantharus
AGATTTCTGAGAATGTGCTTCAACATTACACAGACGTGTATTATAAGCCACAGAATAAACCTTGTTTTTAAATGTTTGATACCATTTATTTATTAATTAAGTGAAAAAACGTCTGACTTTGAGTGCAAGCTCTTACCTACTGTCTTTATTCTAACTGGGCAGGGGGAAAGTGGCCCAGCAGGAGCGAGAGGGGAGCCCGGTCTGAAAGGTATCATGGTGAGTCTTTAAAGAAGCAGTGTTATGTTGTTTCTAATCCGCTTGCCAGTACTGATAGTACCTGATTGTTCTGGTGCTGCCCAGGGAGACAGAGGGAAACCAGGCTTACCAGGAGACCCAGGACCCCCAGGACTGAAGGTGAGGCTGTACTCCATAGAGGACTTTTTATGATGGTGGTCAATTGGGAAAATGCTTTTTGAGCTTTTGTCGTTGTTGTTGCAGTTCTACTGTAGTCCCTGTGATTGGCAATTGACATTGAGGTTGGCTGAAATTGATAAGTCAGCAGATCCTCATACTCAAATGACTGAATAGGTTGATTCTGTGCATTTCCCAAAACAACATATATCACCCGTAGCAGACCTTTGTTGTCCGCCGGCAGCTTGGTTACATTTTGCCAAAAAGCTATGTAGTTACGGCAAGACAAATACTTGGTTAGGTTTAGAGATGTAGTTAGACATCATGGTTTGGGTTCCGTTCACTACAATACTTCCGTTACATACGAGATATGCTACCTACTTAACTCAGGCTGTGTTATGTGAGGGATGTTATTTCACTGCATTACTATGTTAAAATTCATGCCCTGTGGGTTCGAGGTGAAGTCTGAACAAGTGAGTCTTGAGTCTTTTGCGGAAGATGGCGAGTGACTCCGCTGTCCTGACATTGGTCGGGAGTTCGTTCCACCACTGAGGTGCCAAAACAGAGAAGAGTCGCAACTTCACTGAGCGGGCTTTGTTTGCTCTCAGCGATGGCGGTACCATGCTAATGTGTGCTCTCGCTGGGGCGTGTGGTCTGACCAGTGTTTGGAGGTAGGCGGGCGCAGTTCCGTTGATGGCCTTGAAGGCCAGCACCATCGTCTTGAATCGGATGCGTGTCGGGGCCCAAAATTAACACCTGTTGATGTTGTTGCTGTTTGGCAAGAAAGTCTCTAAAGGCAGTACGCCGCACTGACGTATAAATGTTTGTACCAAAACAGCCATGTAATTAAAAACTATGCAGTGTCCCTACCGAGTTCTGGTGTTCTCTCTTATTTCCCTTTGTTGAAATACTTTTACTAGAGTCCTAACTAATCTTGACAAAATACCATTCATTTCTCCATAGGCAAATTCAAAATTGATAAATCGATGATGGCTCTGATGATAGTCTTGTCTGATACGTTTGGAAAGCATTTTCCTGTATAAGAAAGCTTCTCAAATGTCATAAATGTTTATGTATATATCTTCATGTATATATTTATGTGCAGTACATGCAAGTAGAAATGAACCAGTAGTACCATACCACACCCTGATGTCAGGAGCACCTCTCATATATATGCTGTACATAGGAACCCTCAATTTATTTTAGAACCACTTCAAGTGGCTATACTTAGTGGCCTTATTTGTAGGCTTATTTCACCACGTTCACTGTGATCATCCTCTTCCAGTGATGAGGCGATTCATGTTCCTGTTGGTTAGAAATCCTCCTGGTGGAAGAGGCTTTTTTGGCATCACACCGCAGCTCCCAACGGGACACAAAGTGAAATTCTGGAGTTGTCCTTTAAAGAGACTTTTTTGTGTCCCTCCTACAGAGCACCATAATGAAGGATAGACTAATATATGGAGCCAAAATATCACTTTCATTGAAAATTTGGTATAATGCAGCCAGTATTTTCTTTCTCATATGATTTAATCTGATTTGATGAACTTTTATGCAATGTCACTAGATACTATAGGGAAGCGCAGTGAAAACAATGACTACTGATTAGATTTAAATATTTTAAATGTCATTACAAAGTGTAAGCGGATGTCTTTGTATGCAGGGTCTTCCCGGTGAGAGAGGCGAGCCGGGAACTCATGGAGAAGCTGGACCAATGGTAAGATCAAGTTCTGTTCAACAGTCATGTGTCTACAAAATTCATGAAAACCACCTTAACTGACAGTTACAGGACATGAAACCTGAAAATAGAATATTATGCCAGATGTAAAAACGTAACCACATCAAACCAGATGTAGAGTAAATATTTCTACTCTAAAATAGAAAATAGAACTGGTCTCTTATTCTGGAGGTTTGGCTTCCTCTGCATGTGTGTGTGTGTGTGTGTGTGTGTGTGTGTTTAGGATTTGCTCCTGTCACAGCACTATTAGCATTGCAGTATTTCAAGTGGGACAGATAATTGCTGTAATAGTGTTGCATTTGGCTGCTGCTGCTCCACTTTGCCTCTCAGAGTGTGTTTAATGTCCAACCAGGGGGAGCCAGGACTACCAGGCACCGGTGGATTGGTTGGACTACAGGGACCAAAGGTCAGTGCATGATTTTGCTACCAAGAGACAGACACGTACATACATAGACATCCAGACATCACACTGCTTCGTTGTTGAAAACTTCATTGCAAAACCATAGGGATTAATGCGGTGTGCTGCTAGGACAGCCTCCGCTGTTCTGGGAAACCTTCCCACCAGATGTTTGAAACTCGGAGTTTGAGGAACATTTGTGTTTATTCACTTTCTTATGCAAGTGTTTATTTGCCCTGAACAGCCAGAGGATATTACTGTACATTATCAGTAAGCTTCTGAGCAACGGCTGTCTTCGTTTGTGTCTGTGTGTTTGGATTCAGGTCAGCCTCTCACTGACCTCAGCACTCAGCTGAGACTCTGGTTCTCTCTCTTCTTTTTCCCCTCTTCTCTCTGTAATGTTACGTTCATGAAGTAAAGGAAATTTCCCCTCCAGCTCCAGTCAGCAGTCAACATTACAGAACATAAACACCCGACAATGGAGGTCACCTCGGCAGATCACTGCTGCCGTCAGGTTGATAAAGAGGAGTGATAAATCCCCATTTAATCCCAAAAATGATAAAGTAATCGCTGAGCTCTCCTGCCATCAGTAAATGGCTCCGGATCAGAGCAGAACCTGATGCGACTGCCAGTGTCTATTCCAGATGTCTATTCCTCCAGAAGGTCTGGCTTTGCACCCCCTCACAATTTTCCTGTATTTGCAATGTCTTTAAAAGCAATCGTGATGCAAATTTTCTTTGCTCTCTGTACTGATTTTAACTGTAGTTAAGACTGCACTGACTGAGTGTGTGTGACAACTCTGACGCTGACTGATCTCCGAGCTCAGCCGTGGTTCTTTTCTGTTTTTTTGCTCCTCTCCTGTCATCTCTGTGCGTCTGCGAAGAGTCTTTACAAAGACCCGTGATAAGTGAGCATTTTTTTGGCAACTTGCGTGGACATGTCTTTACTCTCACTGCGGGATTGCTTTGAGTCGATTTGCATCTGCTCGTGCCACTTGCGTGACAATCCCGCCATCACAATGCATATCAATTTTGCTTCACATCCTGTCTGAGCACATCTTTAAATATCATTGTGTGCCGTAGTGATAGCATTTATCTTAACTGGAATTACAGCCGAAAGTACGAAAAAATACTGTATATATCCACATATGTAGATTAGGTCAAAGCACAGGCAATCCTTACTCACTAGCCTACTATTTAATTAAAGAAAGTTGTAGCTGCTACAAATTAAGTCCGTAAAAAAATAGATACCAATGGCCGTGTGTAATGTGAGTGCATCACGATTCAAACAGCTCTCTGCTTTGAAAAGTGGTCAGCAGTAAATGCAAAGCCTACATCCTTCCATCCACTAAACGGACTACAACATGCCAACAAACCCTGGTCTGGGTCTTTAAAATGTAAGCTTTTTGTCATATGACATGTCTGCGGGAATCTAAATTTGTGCACTCGGTTGCTTCACGATGAAACACTTAAACGCCGCAAATGAATGTAAATGACAGAACAAGCTCAAGCCCTGGTGCCTGACTGCACTGTGTAATGTAGCAATCAAACCTCTTCTGTGGCCACGCTGAAGAATTTAAAGGCAGGATAGTGCTCAGGATGAACTGCAGCGCACTGCAGCACAACTTTCTCTTTGTTTTTACAGGGGCTGCACAGAGGGAACGCGGCTAGCTTCCTGTGTGAAAGTGAAACAAAGGATCTCTCAGGCAACATCTTGCTTAAAAAATGACTTGCATGCATCGACATGAGGTCAAACAGTAAATCTGAAAACGCTCTCCTCTTTCGTTGGCTAATGAAATTAACGCTGCTGCGGGGTCACAGGCCACACTGTATGGGATGTTCTCTTGTGGTAACTTGAAAAGAGCAAGTGGCTAAATGAAACAGCACACGCACACACATCTGCAACCACGTGCGCACGCCCACCAGCAACAAGTGTGTGATGCTATTTTGAGTCGTCCCTGAATTCCCTGGAGTGCTCTCCCAGTTCGACTGGCAGCCTTGCTCAGCAATTTGGGACTCTTCCTGTTATCACAATAAACTACTTTCCGCCAAAATCTGGAACTGCTCTGCACCAAGTGGAGGGTGGTGGTGCACAGGGAGCTGAAACAGTCCACAGTTGGCTTCCATGTGTGGATGTCTGGAGGGGTAGGGTTGGGTGCTGCGGTAAGTGTGTTTAGGAAAGACAGTAAACAGTGTCTTCCCTGCTGAGGTTTACCCATCCAGGCAATCCTAGTAAACGCTACTTTGCTAAACACATTTTCAGAAACTGCATTGTTGACATTAAGGGAAAGATCGTTGTCATGATTCAGTTTCAGCTGATTTCAGGGATGAGACAGGACTCTGATGTCGAAGCGTCTCCACGTCAACCTCCTCGGCCTTCCCATCTTCTGCTGAACATCAGAACGTCAGAACGCTTCCTGCTTTAGTACTTCAATGTTGCTAGAACTTTCCTTCCCGACACAACAGAGCAGTGGGTGTCCAAGCAGCTGTAGTGGTCCCAGGGCTACATAGTGTGTGATGCAGAGGGGTCGAGGTACCTGGAGCATGTAGACTTTGTTGTGAGAGCTCACTAACCATGAGCCTTGTCAGACTCTCTCACCCTCAGACAGGGACTCTGGTGGAGCTTTGACAGTGACTAGAATCAAGTTTATGTCCCTTTGAGCGAGTCCAGAGACTGAAGAAATTCCACAAAGCTGCTTTAATCTTTCAAATATTCAATTCATTCATTCATTCATGATTTTTTTTGTCTCCACCATTGACTACAACAAGTTGTGCACAGAGCCACCGTGATATGGTGAATGAAACCTCGTTAGTGAAACATGGCCACTAATCTGGAAGCTACTGAGTGAGCAGAGGCTAACAAGCTAGCTGTGCATCACCGGGTGTTATTCACTTGAGTTTGATCGCAGGGATCATTTGTGTTTGTTCGAGTTACGGGTAGTAGCAGAGGGTGTGTGTTTGTGTTCTGGTAACCTTATAGCTTCTGAACAACGTCAGCACTCACCAGTGCTCACTGGTGTTTCTCCTTAAGTCAGCACACAACTAAGAGAGAATGACGGTATATTGCAGTGGATTTTAGCAGCTCATAGCTCGCTGCTTTCCTGGACTCCAGGTGTTTATTCCTCCAGAAGCTCCCGGCTCTGCCCACGGCTGTCCCTTTCACAACTTATTTTTCAGGGTCACTATGCTAACACCAGCGCCTGTCCCTGGTCTGTTAGTACAATAAATCGCTCACAAAGGAATATTATTCATTTCTATTTTTGCATTTAAAAATTCTCCAGAAGCCACTAACAATGGCCGAAAGCTGAAGATCATGACTCCATTTAACTGACATGGCGCCTGTGAGGCAGCATCTGGTGATTTATTATGCGTAACTCAAGGCTTTTATATAATTAAACATGTGAGTTATATAAGAGTTGTCATGAGCAGGGAAATAAGTTAAAATTATATTGACCAAGTTGTCTCTAACTGCATCTAGTACAGTGACTTTATTTATGACTTTATATCGCTGAAAACAGCTGCCTGCAGCTGCTGGGAACCAAATCAATACAGTTGAACTGTAGACCACCACTTGACTGATGGACTGGCTGACTGATTCAGTATTTATATATGTTATGTTATGTTATGTTAATACACAGCGAAACAGAAGTGCCTATAGGGCTCACTAGACTGCCAGACTTCTCAAAAATTCCTGGAACAATCCAGTGTTGGCCGGAACTGAGTTGCATGACAGAGTCCACAAAACCAACAAACAGACTGAATTTCCTCCTGCAAACAATGTCAGGGAACATTGAACGTTCTAATGATTATCAGGAAACGACCTGCCTTTAACAGAACAAAGCAAAGTGAGCTATAAGAAGGACTAATGGAGTGTTGAGTGCGACGTTGGGGTCAAAAGGGCCGAGTTTAGATGCAGAGCCAAGGAGAATGCTACAAACGTAGTTTTAGTTTAACAGCAGGCAATTCCTACCATGTTGAGACATTTGAATCGCACAGATATTTACTCTCACACCGTTCTCTCTTATGCTTGGCACAATGCAAATCAAATGGCAAAGGATCCAGTGTTTGTCATGAATCTAATTTCCCCTTGCTTGGCCCGTCACGAGTCTCTGAATTTAACATGAAGCATTTTGGCGGGCACATGTTGGGTTTCCTCGAATATTTGTTGAAGTCTGACAAGGACATTTATTTTGGAGCAGTCTTGATATAAATAAACAACAGGTGAGCAGAGAGTGTCACAGGCCTAACAAGGTTTCGATTCAGCTGTAGAACAAGAAGTCAACTGAGTGAAGCAGCTCTGTCTTTCTCAAACCACAGTGAGGTAAGTTTATGTTTAGGGTTAGTGACTGAATTTTGTTTCTTTACGGCCTAGATTTTCTTCGGCAAAATGCCTCTTACTATTTAGCCTGTAACAGCTCTACTGCCACTGAGGTCACGTCCTCAGTATTGTTCCTGGGAATTTGGGGGTTTTAATGACCTGAGAAGGAGTTACGTTCAAGTGTTACCACATGGAGGACTTTCTACACGGCTGATCCTTTGAAACAGCAATTAGACCATTGTCCAAAACGCTGGCCACGGCCTTGCTATTATGTCACAGATCTCTCGTAACAGTGTTGTGAAATCATCACAATGTGGCCTGTAAACACTGTTGTACTGTGCGCTCATACAAGTGCCAGAGTGAGAGTGAACACCCAGCGATGGCAAAGTTGTCAAAGGGAGATCCAGATGTGATCCGTGCGCAACCAGATTAGCTCCCAGTGTGGTCGCCGCCTGAGGAAACATCTTCTTTTGACTGTAAATAATTCCTGCCACCCATCCATGACAGCGCCATTGAATGTTAATGAGGCCTAAACTTATATATACTGCACAAGGCTTAAGGCTGTCAGCGCGCTCTTTAATCACACGCTCCCACACGCATACACATTAAACTTTCTTTCAGCGACATGGAATGCAACTTTGAACAATTTGGGATTTGATGTTTCACACTAAAGTGGAGCGAGTTAAAAATTGTCAGCTTTGTGGTCGGAGGTCTCTTATTATCAGGCAGAAAGTGCTCTACACCCAGAATTATGGATTTTGTGATGCAGCTGTGTGAGGTTTTCATGTCACAGAGAGATAAAGAAACTGTACATCACACATCCCTTCCCTATAATTACTAATAGTATAACCTGTTACCTGTGAGTAGACATTTGGAAACATGGTTTTGTGCTTACAATGGGAATTTTCTTAAAAAGATGAGACAAAAAACAAAGATTATAAACAGCATTAGCAGAAGTGTGTCAAAGGCTGTGTGTTAAAGGCCAAAGAAACAACCGGATGCTTTCAATTAGAGTGACAATAGAGTTCTGCCACAAATCAGAGGGAAACCACTGGGTTTAAGTTGGGTTTATTTTTAACTCGCGCTTGTAATTTAGCAGTAAGTTCAGAGAGCTCCTAACTACATATATAAGTATCAGCCCTCCATCCTGCCGACTGTTAGACCTCCAAATCGTCAGATGTTCACCACAAGTGCAGATGCACAGAACCCCCCCCGGGGGTCAAGTGGTTGTGGTGAAACTACTGATGTGGAAAACACTTTAATAAACTCACCGCTCACTAACAACAGATAAGAAAACTGTGAGGGTAAAACATATTTATTTGCAAGCAAGGAGCATTGAAGCCCCATTCACACAGGCGGGCGGCTGTGGCTCGGGGGCAGAGCCAGCGTCTTGTTATCGGAAGGTCGCTGGATTGATCCGCTGGTCGGCATGTCGAAGTGTCCTTGGGCGAGATACTGAACCCCACACTGCTCCTGATGTGCAGATCATTTTATGGAGGGGGTGTTTTAAACAACTCACGACTTCAATATTTTTGGCTTCTTGCCATGGCGCCCTGTACCATGATCACTGAATACATCCAAAATGCAGAATCCAAGACCAAATTATTTCACAACATGATCATTTTATCTGTTATTCTATTGATTCACATTGAGGCCTTTTACTTACAGAACCCTGGTGGCCTCCAACGTTCACTCCCACTTTGATGCACAATGAAATATCTCCAGAACAATGAATTCTACTAAAGACATGTAATAGCTGCACCATCATACATTAAACTATTTAATGAGGTGATCAATCATGGTGATTATGGAGGCACATTATGTGCTGTTTTACTCATGTAAATGCTCAGAGTGAGGCAAATGAGGCGCATCCCTCGAAACACACTGACCCACACCCCTAAACACACACACACATGCAGACCCTGCTCTTTTGTACACAACAGCTTCCTGGGTTAGCGACATAATTTGAAGATGGAATCGATCAGTCGAGTCTGAGCTCGTTGACAGTCTGCTGACAGTCGGCTCTCTTGGAACTTGGTACAACAAGTATAGGTGTTGAAAATATAGTGTGTGTGTGTGTGTGTGTTGTAGAGCCTGACAGCCACCGGATCTTTGGTGCTGATGGATACCGATGCAATTTTTCTGATACCCCCTCAGCCACCCTGCAGTCAAACCTGATTTCAGCTCCATGGTACGATACAAAGTTTTACCCGGTCACTTGAAAACCAGCCTCATCTGAAGACCCTTTATCCATCATAGAGTCTCACTGCACACTGCAGCTCCTCTTGCACAGTCAGTATGTCACTGGGTGACCTGACTGCCCCTAGTCTAATAATAATCTTCATTTGATCTGATGGAAGTTTGAGCCAAGTTTTTCTCGTCTTTTCTTGTCATGTCCAAGTCTCCCTGGGTGATAAAATCTCTCCCCCTCCATATTTCTTTTCTGTCTCTTCGTTCTCTTCTATCTCTATTCCCGCTGTTTGTTGACTCTGAGCTGCCCCCTAGTGGATGTGTTGCTTATCATCCATGCCACCATAAGGGGACGCGTGGAAGTATGTCACGGTTACTTTGTTTTGAGATGGATGTGTTTATTTTCCAACACAAGGGAGGCAAGAAATGACACGATAGCAATTTTCAACAGAAAATTCTACATAGACATACTGTTAATACTGTATGTGATCGACCCAACCTAGGCCAGAGATCTGTGTGAATGGGAGGTGCGACCAGAAGTGTCTGCCAAATCAAATAAAAGATGAACTCGTAGATTTGTCTGTCTTGTAATTCACTCCCAGCACAGAGCGAGCAGTTAGTTTGATCCTCTTGTCATAAAAGGATCTGGTCAGACATAGTCTAGTTTGTCATTGTTTTGTTCTGCTAGCTGTCTTTATCTTTTATTGACTTTTGTTCCAGATGCCCCACTAGAATTCCTTCATGTCAGTGTCTTTAGTCTTAAACAATATGTGGCAGGCTGAACGGCAGATTAGTCAGCTTACAGGACAGTGTGCGACTGGTCTCTGTGCACTTGTCTATTTTCTCTTGTTCTAGCCATCCAGAGATTTATGTCATTTTGTCATTTATTGGGCCGCGGTGGGCGTCTTGACTGTGTAATTATGAGGTCTGCTGCTCTTACGGGTTTATGTGCGTAGTGCGGCGAGACACTTCAAAAGAAAACAGACGCAGTGGAGAGCTAATTCAGTTGTTTCCTCGCTGCCTAAGTGCAGAGCGCCGCACTTAAAATATATGCTGGTGGGACCTGGTAACCTCTGCGTCTGCAGGGAGCTCGAACAGAAAGAAAAGTGCCCCAAACCTCATGGTGTCGCACTCAAAGTCCTGCACAGCTCGTTCAAGTTGAGAGCAGCTCCAAAGGCCCGAGCACCGAGTCAAGAGCCAGTCAAATTGAATTATTTTAGATGCGTCAGTTTAGGACCATAAATGCAGAAACGTGTGTAAAAATGTTTGAACGTCCTGTTTAATTTGATCTTGTAAAATTATTTATTTGAAAGTGTTTTTTTTTCTTTATACTGTCCTCAAAATCATTTAAATCCTTACAGCGCTGCGAGTCTACAGCCATGCTCGCCGCTCTGTGAGCCTGTTGTTCTGTCAGGAAAAACACAAGTTAACATGGCTGCAGAAGCTTTAATTGTTAAAGATTTTGGAGTTGACCCTGTTAATTAGATAGATGTACAGGGACAGAACAGAAGAGTGACACTGATGGCAGTGGGCTGGTGGTGGGGTGAGGCTCTCAAGTGGGTGCAGTGACAGCAGAGAGAGGCAATAAAAGCTAAAGGTGGCTTAGATATTCTTAAGAACCCGGTGAAATCATTGGATAATAGTTCAAGCTTGGAGCTTCGCTGTGATGATGAAATAGAACGACCTCCTGGTAGAAGTTGTGCAAAACGATTTCTTGTAATAACAGTGCTTATATGTTGATGATAAGCAGGAGATGTTTTCCACAGTCACCGTCTTGTTTAGCATCTTAGCCTGCTTCAGTGTGCTTGTTACAATAAAAACTAGAGCCTGACCGATTTCGGCGGGCCGATATTATCAGCTGTTATTAGGCATTTTGTAAACTATCGGTATCGGCATTTATAATGGCCGATAAATGAATATTTGAAAAAAAAAACTCCAGACCTCCGGGCCTCCAGACGCGAGTTTGTTATTCCCTCCGTGCGGACTGACAGGCGCTCCATTTATTCTTTGTTTTGTTTGTTCCAATTTGTTAAGTGCTAAGACAATAAAAGAAGCCTTCGTTGAGGCAGCTGACTCCTTGTTTCAGGATTTTAAAAACAAACTAGAAATATTATCATCAATCAAAGCTCTTCAGCTATCAAGAAGTACAGTTACACAGCGCTGTGAAGTAATGGCTGAGGATTTGACACAGCAG
>OMLP01045282.1:2039-15614 GCA_900302685.1 Spondyliosoma cantharus
TTCCCTCAGCCCGGAGGATGCCATCAGTGTGTTCGAGATTGAGAGAGAAGGTAAACACACTCTTTTCATATGACTTGTTATTGTTTGTTTTAATAACTCCAGGACAATTGGTCCCGGCACAGTAACGCACAGAAACGTTTAGTGTATTTTAAAGGAAAAACGGGAACTTTTATTCAGTTTCATGCAGCTACTGCCTCGGTTCATGCTGCCATTCACGTGTTGTCTAATAAAGACGAACCGAGGATAACTCTGTAAGCAAAAGATTACCTCCTTTATTTACATTATGGATATTTTCAGAGCAGAATTTGACTTTTTCCAATGACCACATGCTAATATTTGTAGAATGTGTGTTCCATTCCAAAATAAAGGTGATGTGATGAGTGCCTCTGTGATCCAGTATATCGTAGACAGCAGAGAAGGGAAACGTTATGGCTACTTTCCTGTCATGCGGGCGTCTGGATGTATAATTTCTGATCACAATGCTTCTTTTCCTCACAGCCTTCATCTCAGTGTCCGGTGAGTGTCCCCTCCACCTGGACGAGGTGCGTCACTTCCTCACCCTGTGCCCTGAGCTGTCTCTTGGCTGGTTCGAGGAGGGACGTCTGGTGGCTTTCATCATCGGTTCACTTTGGGACCAGGAGAGGCTTACCACGGTAAGACAGAGCGGAGGACACCTGGACCTCCTGTTTGAACTCAGGCTGACTGGCAAAGGGAAATGCAGGTGGAGGTTCAGGGAAGATTAAGAGAGAAAAGATTTAAGGGCATGTCTAGAGTGGAATGTGCATGAGAATTCAGGGAGTGTGGATTCAAAATCCACCCGAAGAGAGGTTCTGGTGCAGGGTGCATGATATTTAGAGCCATCGTGAAAAAGATATTATACTTCGCAACATCATTAAACTCTGATGGGGTAAAATGACATGCTGTCTGTAAAAGACTTGAATACCCCCTGTCTTCTAAACAGCATTGAGAAAACTCGACTCATTAAGGACTTTTTCTATCCCTTCCTTCCTCTGGTATTAAGTATCCTTAATTAAAACTCAGTGACACTTCCTCCTGAGCCCAACAGACACTCTGCTGTTCTCACACCTCTCCCCTCCCTCTTTGTTTCCCAGGATGCCCTGACGCTCCACAAACCTCACGGTGCCACCGTCCACATCCACGTCCTAGCTGTCCACAGGACCTTTCGCCAACAGGGCAAAGGCTCCATCCTGATGTGGCGCTATCTGCAGTACCTCCGCTGCCTGCCCTACATCCGCCGCGCTGTGCTCATGTGTGAAGACTTCCTGGTCCCCTTCTACCAGAAATCAGGCTTCAAGGTGCAGGGCCCCAGTGACATCACGGTGGGGCCCCTCACCTTCATTGAGATGCTCTACCCGGTCAGGGGCCACGCCTTCATGCGTAGGAACAGCGGCTGTTGAGGAGTGTTGAGGGACTTTCTGTGGATTTTCTCTGGCTGGAGGACGCTCTCCCCTGGGAAACAGGATGAGGGGACATCTGAGCAGCTTCGTTGTACGCGAGTGTCCAGCCGAGTGTTTGTGATCATCGCTGTGAGTGTTCAGCAGACAGTGAGGTGTGTGTGAGCAGAGAACAAAGATGCCATCCAGCTGCCAACAACAGCTGTTTGGAACAGCGGTCAGAAAATACAAATATATTGATCTGTAGTTTATCTGGAAAAACGAATTCATTGTGAGAGTCCTGAAAGAATGTCGTTTTGTTGTTGTTGTTGCTGTTGTTGTATAAAGCCATTTTATTTTTATTTTGATATATTTATTATCCAGTAGAACACAGCTGCCTTGTTTCTTTCTTTCCCCTCTTTTTAACATTTATTTATTGAGTCTAACATGATGTCTGGCTCTGTACGAAGCCAAATGGACTATTTCTACTCAGTAAAGCCAGTTTCTTCTCATTATGAATGTATATCCTGTATAGTATTGTATAAACAGAATGCCTTTCACAGCAGCAGTAGATTACTGTTTATGTTCCATTTTGTATAACTATGATAATGTTAAATCTATACAGTAATATGCCAAAGTAAACAGTCAAAGGTGCAATAAACAACGTCAGTTAAAACCATTCAAAAATGATCAAAAGAATAAGTAAATAGCATTTTTTTGTGTCAGATACATCTTTTTATTGTGTTGCAGATATCTATTGTATTAGCATGCTAACCGACTAGCCCAGAACAGGTGATAGTATGATAGTAAACCACGGCAACATTCTCCCTGGGACAGTTAGCAGCAGTTAGCAGTTATGCTGGTGATATGCTGCCCCCCCCCTCCATTTGTTTTTTGAGTCGGGACTTGACAGGAGGCCAGTTCTTACGCATTGCACCTTTAACCTTCATTGACTACGGAATTAAATCACAAAGGGAGGGATATCAGCAATCAAAGGCCAGATCATATCAATGTATTCACTTGAAGATGTGCAGTCTGTTGATTTATGCAAGACTTGAACGGTCCAGTCGGTCTCCATCACTGTTACATGAGTATTCCTAACACTTTCTGAACATCTGTGAGGTGTGCACAGTATGTGATGTATATTAAAGGATAACATTTAGCATTTCCTAGAAAACAAGTCAAGTATAATCACCAACACATCTCGCAGATTTAGATATCCTTATTGTGTGCTTTCTCTCTTCTCTTCTAGTCTCCTCTTGCCTTCCCCCTTGTAGACCATCACCACCTCTGCCTCCCAAAGTCTTGAATCAAGACAAATGTTTTTTTTGTACATCGTTTTGTTCCTAAAAAAAAATTAAATAAATAAAGATTCTATTTTCTATCATGTTTGCTTTTAGACCTCATCATTTACTGTATATTAGGTGTAGCCATTTTGATAGTAATTGAGAAAGCAATCTCATCAAAAAGTAAATTCAATTACATTCTGTAAATGTTCTGGAGCTATTGATTATTTTTTGGATTAAAGGACTCATATGTGACAATTTGTAGGAGTTTACATGTATTAATCACTTTATTTTCTTTGTGAAGTTCTCACGTGCCTCATCTCAGTGCCTTTCTCTGCTCCCGCTAACAGAGCAACAGCAGCAAACATTAGTTTACAAATGGAGTCTGCTTGCTTTAAACACAGAAATTCCACAGAGCTCTAACAATTTGTGATTATTGTTCAATTTACAACATTAAATTAGTTTGCAATTATTCTCACTTTAAGTTCTCTTTTAGGGTCAAAGCACCATAAAGGAAATATAGAGATACTGACAACAAATCTCTATGTCAAACACAACCTCATTGTTCAGTGGCTAACATTTCATTGGACTAACATGAAATTAATCTTCTCTTTGAGACACACAACCTCATTACTAGTGGCATACATTTTGACACAACTGCTTTATTACACATATATCTTCACATATAAAAGCAAAACAGAACAGTACCATGGCCTGAAATTAATTTAAAACTTTCCCTTTTCCTTTAAATTCCAATAAATAAAAAGAGGGTGAAATGATTTGGTCCCAATGCAAATGCAGCTGCATACAGTCATGATTGAAAATGTGTGTCGTTGTGGTTCAGATCAAACACTCACACGTCAAAAGGCACAGTACAGGGGTTCCCTTAAAAGAGGTGGATGTCACTGCATGTTACTTACACTCGTGTTTTCAACAACACCAGATGATCAGTGAGTCAGCCCCACAGACAAACTCACATAATCTCATAACTCACTTAGTAACACACATAATCCTTCACACAACAGTCATTACTGTGGCTTTCCTAGCATCTCTGATCAACACATGCGCGAGGTCAGGAACAACAACAATCTAGATCCTAGCAAAGGTGGAAACATACCGTGAAAGAAATGTTTCACTTGGTTGTTTCAGGTTTTTGGACTTATGACTTTGTCAAGGACACACTGGAACAGCGACAGTCTACTGTAGGTTGAGGAAAACAATCCAAATGATTGCCTGAAAGTGTCCAAGACTTTGTTCATGTTGATTCTGAGTGTGTCTGTTTAAGGGGAATCCTATGTCTGCAGTAACACTACTGTTGAAAACAGTTAGAAGGAGGGCTGGGCAATATATCAATATCCTATTGTTATCGTGACACGAGACTATAGAATTTACCTACTGCCTACTTGTTCTAATACTTGCCTTTACCCACTTATTCATTACATCCACATTACTGATGATTATTTATCAGAAATGTTATTGTGTCAATAGTTTCTGAAAGACAATAGTCATCCCTACTACCTAATGTTGCATTATTACTATTGAAGAATTTGGTCAACATTATCACTATGTTTGTTTTTGCTGCCCAGTCCAAGCATTTATGAAGTGCTTTAGAGAACATTTAAAGTATTGAGAGATGTATATCGTGTCTTGCCCAGCCCAAGTTAAAAGTCAACATTCTTGCATTGTTTTTGTCGAGGAGGGTACTGGAAAGGGTAAATGGTAAAAACAGAAGTCTATTAAACTGTATTACAAAAACATGCCAATGCTCAGTGGAAACATATTAAATCTTGTGATTCTGCAGCTGTCTGAGTAAACAAAAAAAAAAAAAAACTTCCAACTTTTGATCCAACAGAAGGCCTGTTCAGATAATTACTCCTGGAATAAATATTATTTTCATGAGTTCTTTTTCTTAAGCATAAATCTACAAAATGCTTCAGGCACCACTGTGTTATCAGACGAACATGAGACACTACAGGTAGGAGCGTGACCCATAGCGTTAGAACTTACTTTTGTGGCAGTGACACAGAAAACAAAGTGATTGTGGATATAACAACATGCATATAAGCAGCATGTGAAGTTGCTTTGGTAGGTTAGGGTTAGAAGTGTGTTCATCAGCATTCAGTAAGTTGTTCAGAGGCAATATGCAAAAGTAAAATGAGGCATTTTTGTAAAATGGCATAGTCTGTTTAAGGCAACTAGTGGTTTTAGACTGAAATCTTGCCTCAATTGACCTCTGATATTTGACTTTCTCTATTCCAGCTGCACAGTACTTAGAACACATCGTTACCTTTAGGATAAAACATTTCATGGCTCCAAAGAATATGGACATGCCAAGTGCATACATACAAAATAACAGAGATTAAAAACAAAAAATAAACAAAACTTAACTGTCACCAGACGAGAAGGTGTAGAAGTGAAAGAAAGCTTGTTTAGTTTTTTTGTACTGAAAACAAGAATTAGTAGGTGGAGGCATCCGATGTATCTCAAGACCCATTATGGAATCAGCTTTCCTTCTCATCTCAGCTGTGTGTCGTCCACAGATTTGAATGGAAAAGTGATTGAATGTCACCGAATGTCTTTTCGATCACTTGACTTCTTTAGATTGATGTGACTGAAGGATTCTTTCACTCTGTAGATCTTTTTCTTTAGGTTCGTCCAGCTCCATGCAGTTTTGACATCCTGAGTATCTTTTCCTGTCCTCTGTTTCTGAGGATCAGCTAGCCCATTAGCAAATGAACATGCTAGGTGGTGCCAGACTTTACTGGGGATTAAAAAGGTTTAGGAAAGTTTTATCAAAGTAAGGAAGTCATCAGAGTCGAGAGAAGAGACCAATCCACTCTGTTCCTTTGATCAGCTCCTCCGACAAGTGAATAAAAAAACAAAACAAAAAAAAAAACAGCATGATTGCCACATTCTTCCTGACCTGGAAACAGCTGACCTGGTCATTGGCTAGAAGAGAGCGGATCAGAAACACAGACTCTGTGATCATCCCAAGACTAGTGCACCACATCGTCAATGTTGTGGTCTATGTCGTACTTTTCACAGAACTTGTTTGTGAAGGGCAAGCAGGTGAGATGCTCCAGCCAGTGCCAGTTTATTGGGTATATATAAAACCAAACAATGAGGGAAGAGAACAGCCCGACGTAGGCTAACAACGAGACAGCAATGAGGATGCGTTTACGGTACGTGTCGAAAGTCCCGAAGGTGACGTAGGGCAGGAAGGCGAAGGAGAGCAGCATGCCACTGAGGAAACCGAAAATGTGGGCGATATTGTCGATCCACGGCAGAAGGCCACACAGGAAGAGGAAGAGGACGATGCCAAACAGTTTGTAAAAGGCCTTCCATGGCTTCTCCAGCATCTGCCAACCTTGAAACAGCTCAACAAACAGGCAAGCGAGGAGTCCAAACTGAGACCCTGCTGGACCCACCTGCAGAGAGAGAACAGGAGAGAAAGATAACTCACAGACCATCCTTAAAGCAATTTAAAACCAAGCTAAGCAAAGAAAGGGAGCCCCTTTGACCATATTCACACAGTGAACATTTTCCTCCAATGTCATGCTCAGGGTGGTAATCTCAAATGTGCTGTTGTAGGTTGCAAGTCAGTAGAGAATCTGACAAATCATTATCATTTCACTGTTTACCAATTTATCAGCAACTGAAAAGATAATGGATAGACTTAAATGTGTCCAAGATGCGTGTTAATATTTTAGAGTTAATTTACAGCTCTCCTATTGCATTGTGTGACACTATCAAACCGTACTGTAAGCTAGGAGGTGGTCAAATGCTAACGTTTGCTGTTGTCTAAAGGAAGCTAATGGTTATCAAATATTTTGGTCTACATTGAAATAGGGCCCAGAGTCCCTCCAGATTTTCACCATCCATTGTCTTTTTCAGTTGTTGATCAGTCAGGAAGTGTTGAAATAATTGTTATACAACTTTAAACCTGGAACTCAGCAGTACAACCTTTGAGTTTCCCACCCTCAGTGTGACATCAGAGTATAATGGTTGCCATGTGAATATGGATTATCGGTTTTAGTACTGACAGAAAACTGAAGGACTTCCTTTATATTTGCACTTACATAGAGAACAACCCCCACATTGCATATACAAAAGACTCACATGTATGACTGAGCACCAGACACATGACACACATCATCTTTGATGTGTACCGGACATAAAATGCATACATCCTGCTTAGTGGTGACAGCACTTTGGTTCATTTATCTTTGCTTCAAATAATCGCAATTTGTATTCTGAACAGTGAGTGCCTTCTCCAGGGTCACTGAGGTAGGTTGTATAGATTTGGGATCAAATTGTGTCACATAGGATTTTCTTCCTAGAGATATCAATACTTAATCTAATTATGTTCTTGATGTTAGATTCAAATTTCCCAGCAGAAAAAGAGAAAATCTTATGGCTGCTTGTGTTATTTGTACACTGCTGCACACGAAACAGTCGTACTTAAAGCATTTGCCATTTTTTTGGAAGAAGGATTTAGATTCTTATACATTAGTGTGTCTTGTTCTGTATCCTATATGTCATTAGTTAGACAGTGTACTGTAAGTGTGTTAATGGTATTGTAAAATAATTCCACCATCACAGTGGATCACAGTAACATGTTTGTTGTGCAAACCAATATAAACAGTGCACTTTTCTTCGGTGAGCATTTGCCGTGTCGCTCGTACGACAAGTTAAGATTAAGGACAAGACGTGTTTGTAAATCAATTAATCCAACTTAATGTCAGTTGGATTTTAACCTGATTACTAAATCTTGGCAACAAGTAACCTAGACGGTATTGATTTAACAACTCACTAACATCTCTCTCTGGTCAAATGTCATGTCATGTCATTGTCCTTAACCGCTTTGTCCCTTTTAGGGGGTCGCAGGGTTTGTTGCTGGAGCCAATCCCAGCTGTCTCCGGGCGAGGGCAGGGTACTCCCTGGACAAGTTGCCAGCTCATCGCAGGACCCTCACTGATGACAGAGGCCGCCATGCAAGGTGCCAACCACACATCAGGAGCTATTTGGGGTTCAGTATCTTGCTCAAGGACACTTCGACATGCAGCTCAGCCCAGCCCGGAGCTGGGATTTTAACCAGCGACTTTCCGATCACTGGCCGACCTACTGGTCAAACGTAGTAAATTATTCTCAATAAGCAGAAATGTTGCATTAATTACAATTTCGGGAAATGTTTTGAGCCAGACGGTCTCAGGTCTTTGTGGTGATTATGAAACCTGATGTACGTGTTGTTTATGCTTACTGTACAAATGCAGGTTTATCATTTCTTAGTTTTAGATCTAGTTCTGTGAAAGAACAACAGTACGAGCCCTGGGTCAGGCAGTAAAGGTGAGCAGATTACAGTGACGTCAGAGCTGAGTTTGGAGGCTTGGCCTGGTCACAGGCAGATGGCTAATCTGTGAAGACATTAAACTCCCACAAACAGAAAAGGAACATAGCACAGCACTCAACCCACACGCCCCAGACACGCAGGCTGACGCATTCCTAACACGCGCCATGCTCACTCACCATTTGCTCAGATAGTCAACCTGGCTCCTTAGTAGTGATTAACTGTTGCATATAAATCTGTGAGAATGGAAGCATGATAACAGTCATACTGCACTTCAATTATCTACAATTTAGTGTGTGTGTGTGTGTGTGTGTGTGTGTGTGTGTGTGTGTGTGTGTGTGTGTGTCAAGGCAGAGGAGATGGCGAGGGGACGGGGGAGATATTCATTTGACAGGCCACTAATAAGCTCGTCCAAATGTCTCCTTTAGCCCATGTGAGATAATTGGACGGGCTACCTGTCTGTCCACCTACATGCAAACTACCCTTTGAATTTGGACTCATCGCACAGGACTGCAGCCTAAGGCTAAGTGCATGCATTGCTAAAACTATATACAGGCTAGTGGCACAAGGATGAGAGGGAGAGTGCTGAAAGTATGCTAACAAACTAGCTTGATAGCGATAACAATAGTTTTCGTACATGTCATGAGTTAATATAGGGTATGGTTAGCAAAGACAATGATGTGCTGTGCTCAGATTACAGAGCCACTGGGCCTGCTCTTCAGCAGCTACCTTGGCTAACTCAGTAGCACTAAGCACACAGCCCCTGAGCCAAAGAACGACTGAGTGACAGTCTGTTGCAGTGACAGTCTGTTGTTTCATGATTAACAGAGTAAAAGTAAAAACACAGTCAAAAGAGCTTTGGCAGCAGCAACAGACTCCTCCAGCGGCTAAAGTTAGCAGCATGCCCTCAGCCCTTTGAGCCAAGCTAACAAACCCATATTTGCAGGCTTCAAGCTATGTGCTCTTGGTTGAACCACAGTGGTTTGGACCAGTCACCGTCCCATGAACTACTGGCAGCTATGGCCGTGGTTTAGATAGGATGACCAGCGAAAGAAGTGAATGTTTGTTTGCTAACAGCAATGGCAGCTCCCTAAAAGGTTAGTATTGCTGCTCCTATAGCATCAGTTCAATCAGGACGTATTTCTTCACTGAAAGAAGAGCAAAGACCTGTGTTGAAGGCTTTTCTTGATGAAAAAGATCTTTCAGCTCTTCTCTTGACTGGCTTTACAAAAGTTTGATTAACTCCACTGGCAGCACTCTCCTTCTGTTGATATGTTGAAGGTTTAAGTTAGCCTATGATAGAAGGTGATGGACAGATGATTCGTCCAATCATTGGACAAGTATTTTCTTGAAGTGCCTGCCCTTTTCAAAAGAATTTCCAAGGGTGGCTTCCCCACTTCTTATTCTTTCATTACAGTTTTGCCACTTTTAATGAAGTAAAACAATTAAGTATGTACTGTATTTGCTAGACTGATTGGAACCGCTCACATGTTCCCAACTAGTGTATTCCCAGACAGGCTGAGTGTTGTCTTCATCCTAATACCTCCTGCCAAGGGACACATGTTTAATCTCTACTTACACTCCCTGGTAACCATCTCTACAGTTCACAAGTCATTTAGCTAAGTTATATAGACAGTTATTATTACCCCTCCAAGTGAGGTCTAACACAAGCTGTCACTCACAAAGTAATATTGACATATGACATTTATTAAGAAAACATAAATTTCAGCCTAATTTCCATTTTATTAAATTCTTAGTTACAAATATTTGTCTTGTAGGGAGCAACGAGCTAATAACACTGCAGAGTTTAAGGACTAGAAACTGAAGTTGCTGTGCTTTCACAGCACTCAAGATATGCTTTTTTCTTGAGAGATTTATCATTATTTCAGTTGGAGCTGTTATTTGAGTCATTAATGCTCAAGCCACAGGGTCTCCTTAACTAAACAATTAAAGGATAATCCACTTAAACTGCCTCCTTAAGTGGCTTGACCGCAGTGTTGTGCCTTGCATGTGCTTCCTCTGGTTATTCCTGGTGTGTGGAGACCTGTGAGCCAGTCAGCGCTAAGAAGAGTTGGACGGTGGGATTTCTGGCTCTCACGTCAAGATACGTCAAACTGAGAGCCACCTCATGTCACATCACGCACATATGTGATAAGAGCATTGGGGTCACAGATAACAGATGTCTCGATGACATCAAGACATAAATACAAAGGTCAATAGGAAATGTAAAAATCCCATTAATTATTTGACTTAAAGACATTGATTATTTATTGTGTCATTTAACAGATGAATCATTAATCAGTCGGTGGTGGATGACAAAGCTTAGTCATCCACCACCATTGTCCATTATATAATAGAAGAACTCTTACAGTACATAGGTGTGCCTAGACAAACCTTTTGTGCTCATAAAGGTGTACAGACCAGAAGCATCACCAGACATGTCTAGTCCAAACAACAATTGTCTTTGTTTAAAAAGGGAAAATGTAATCCCATTCACTAAGTACCGCAGCAGTGGCCCTTGTCAACCCACACAATAGCATTAGGCTAATCTCTTAAAGGGGAAAGTGCGCTTTACAGATAGACACACTGAAGAAACGTGCCAGTAAAAAGTGGGTAATCCAGACTGTGTTCTTATCACATGCCGAGTGATTTGCACAGCTCAACACATTGCAGTTTTTTGCAAACATAACATGTTTAATTGGAAAAGATTATATGTGATTATACTAATCGAGTTACACCAACAAAGGACAGAGGTGTTGCAGTCTCAGGCTTCCAGTGCTTCCTGAAATTACGGCTAATAAAATATTTTCTGTCGCCTCTTCTCCAATGCTAGTCTGTCAGGCAGGCAGTGGCCAGAGCTTCTTACAGGCATGACATGACAAAGACATCGTGTAAGTAGTATTTAAATGCTGTTGACTCAGCAACCTCCACACCCTTAATCTTGTGTGCCTGCAGGATTGCTTCAACTTTCCACCAGCACATCCGACAGGGCATTGCGATAGTGGACTAACTATGGTCAAAATAACCAAAATAAACATTGAAATAAACTTGAAATGAATTGAAGTACAAATACAGTTGCCCTTGGTCTCTTTTGTCTAGCTGATATTTGGAGAAAGTGTATCCAGTAAACAGTATGCAACTTTCATTTGTTTGGGCACATTTTGTTTGAAAGTCTACGACCCCAGAGGTCGTATGAACATTTTTGTAAATGTTTGTGCTGTAATTTCCTCTGATTTAATCCTACTCTGTTTTGGGACTTGTCTGAGTGTGTGTGATTGGCTGCAGGTGTGTTTGGCTGATACATACAGGCTATTCTGACCCACAATCCTTGGCGCAGTGGAAGATATGTTACATATGTCATAGTGTGCTGTGCAAATATAAACTAAACAAAGAGAGAAACAAACATTTGACAACTCAGGATGCAAGTGGCACCTTTCTTCTGTACTCCAAAATAAACACTAAGGCTGCAACATATATGTGAGCAAGAGGATCAAAGCTAAAGGTGCACTTTATGCATACTGTCATGATGAAGTAGTATGTCCATATTTTATGCATACTGCATGCAACAGTATGTACTTTTTAAGGGAGGGTGCAATATGTACTGCAAGTAAAAAGAAAAAGTATGCGATTCGGAAGGAACCCTGAATGGGAATTTAGGTTGTCGAGGGAGCCGACTGGCTCCAGCCTCCAAGCCAGCAGTTTAAGGCCGGATCCTCCCAGTTCCTATGGGCTCTCCTCTCTTGACTTTCAGCCAGACTGCCAGCATCTGAGTTTCTGTCTTAGGTGTGTTTTTCAATAAAAGCTATAAAATGGCAGTTTTAATGACATTTTGTTGCTGGTGGTTCATGAGAGTCTCATTTTCATGTTGCTCTGGGGTTCCCCCTAGGCCCTGGTCATAAGAGTCTTAAGTTACTTTCTCTTCCTAAGCACAGTGATCAGAGAGACATTCTGGTAAGTCTTTTTTGGTGTGCTAACGTGTGATGTTCGTGTTTACACATCCTAACGGATAAGCTTTCACTCACCTATCGGATCAATGGTGTGTATCCATGTTCCTTCTATTTATTCAAAGCAAGTTGCTAACAACCCAGCTTGTGCCTAGAGGTATAGAGGATTTAATCAATTACACTTAAAACATATGGTCTGTTGCTTAACGTCAGCAGAGGTTGTCTCCTCAAATGCTCCTCGTTTTGGAAATATTTAAAGAGAACTTGACCAATAACACATAGTGAGTCTAATCCCAGTCTAGTAATACAGTAGTGGTCTCATAACATGTTGCTCAGTTTCTTCAGGCACTCACACAGTTATGAGGTGTTTCCTGTGCCCTCCGTTGACCCCCTCTGGATGGGGACAGTCAGGTCTGCTCTAATATTCCCAAGTAAGGAAACTCCCCATCCAGTAAGTGAGATAAGCTTAGCAAAGCTGAACTAAGCCACTGAGTGGGAACAGCAGGCAAACAAACCATAGTTGCAATAGAATGATGTAAATGATTTCCATGTTTTTACTTTTCTATCAGCATTTTGTAACATCATCAAAAACAGAGGTCTGATTAAAGTGGCACCACAGTCTGACAAAGGCACTGGGTTATTAATTAATTCGAGGAATGTTAAAGGGTTTGGAGACTAGGAGCACAGGTTCATATATCATATCTTTGTCACAGCTTACCAGAGATCAGTATGACATGTGAATGTGTGTGTTTCAAACGTGAGTGCTGAAGTAGTAAAAATAATCAGCTTCTCTTGGCCATAATAGCTTTTTTCCCCCCCTTTAAGTTACTCCTAGAATTTGATCCGCTGGAAAGTTACAGCTTGTCTTGCAATGAATATATGCAACAGAAAACATTAGACAGCACAGTGTATGAGCTAAATTATATGGATGTAGATGTCCTGTTTGTGTGTTTGTAGCTGTGCATATGTAATCATGTACTTGCTGTAAGTGAGCATGGTTTGGTTAATCAGTCTTGCATTATTTTCTTAAATCATATTTTACAAAACAATTTCTTTAATCAAATAATCTTCTTTCTTCAAAGTGTCAGTATATTATGCTGTGCATTTTGGCAGGATTATACTGTGACATTATTTATTAATGGGGCTTTACTGCGCGCGCACACACACACACACACACACACACACACACACACACACACACACACACACACACACACACACACGTAACTGAATGTAACATTTTCTTTACTTAAACATACACACAAGGTAAAAACAAAATTAAAAAATGGGTTTATCAAGACAGGAAATGGTTTACTAACCTACTTTAACCAAAAATTATCTGCTCAAGCCCCCCCCAAGTTAGGGCTTGCAGGTCTATATGTGTGCACTTTTTTGCAATTTGTTGTGTGTATGTATTCATGTGAAGAACTAACCTCAGCTCTGAAGGGCAGGAATAAGGCAGAGGCGAGGTTTCCAGTGATACCACTGAAAATATAAATGATGGAGATGCGGACCCAGCCTGCCAGCTTCTCCAGGTCTCTCAGTACGGTCATTTGGAAGACGATAGACACCACGCAGTGCAGCAGTCTACACACACACACACA
>OMLP01045282.1:15634-36189 GCA_900302685.1 Spondyliosoma cantharus
TGTTTCTTTTACTTGGCTGTTGACATGGCAACGTGCTGACATCCGGATCCTTTTGAGAATTGATACACTGCTGCGCACACACACACACACACACACACACACACACACACACACACACACACACACACACACACAAACAAATATACACACAAGTCTTAGCGTCACAAGTCTTTACTGACTGTTGGAATCTCAATCATTATGTCAAATCTGCATTTTTTCCACAAGCCTTCTTGGCCTGTTCAGTTGTTTAAAGTAGACCTGAGGGAATTCCTATCTGCCGAGTATTAGCAAGAAGTTGTAGTAATCATTGTGCGAGTGCAGGGCTCATGAGTGATAGGGCCTCATTTCAGAATATTTAATTAGGTTTTTGGACTCCACACTGAGTAATCATTCATAGCAAAAGACTGAAGTGGCTCTTGGACTCAGCGTAATCGGCTTTGCATGTTGTCATAGCATATCACACAGTCTGTCAATGCTATTTAGCAATTATGAAATGTGACATCCACACTTGAAGGGCTGACTCAGCTGAAACAGGTTGTTTCTGGCAATATAAGATGTTTTAATTGTGACTGAAAACAAACAAAACTATTCAAAATACTATCGAATGTTATAATGTAAATTTAAGGACCTTTCCTTGAATAGAAATGTAAACTTTGTTGGATGTTTATGCGTACCCAGCATGGAGGAAGAGAGAGAGCCACAGACGGTAGAACTGATCAGGAACATCAGGGTTGAGGAAGGGCAGCAAGCCGCACACATCATCCAGACAGTGGACCTGCACAAGAGTAGTGTATTGGTTCAGAAACATACTAACACACCCAGACACAGACACGCAGACACACACACACGCACATTACCTGTGAGCAGAGTGTGGCCTCCTCGTGGAAGTAACCATGCATGAAGGAGCAATACTCTCTGGTCGTAATCTCACATCTACAGGAGGAACAAGCAAAATGTGATTAACATTTTCTCCACATGAAAGAACAATGAAATGGCGGCTGATATCTGCATCAGATTTCAGCCAAGAAAGTAGTGAATAATGAACAGCGAAAAACATCAGACAATTTGTCTCACCTGCCCTTAGTTCCTATGCAGCAAGGCCGTCCTTTGATGTTACAGTCCATGTGCCTGTAGCCTGTGTGGTTCCACTTCTTGGGGTATGTGCAGACCTGGAGAAGACAAGCAATGAGTCTTTGCACACAAATGCTGCACAATAATCTTAGTTTTCATCAGAGTAGCAGAGAAAGAAATATTTTGTTTGTCAACACTGATGTAAAAAAATCTAATTCCAAGTTGGGTGCAGTGTCCCCTCACCGGCCACTGGGTGATGTCATCCGGCCATGTGTGAGGCTCCGCAGAGGCCGGCTCTTCACACACTCTGCTCACAACAAACAAGACAGGAGGAGACAAGAACATTTTAACAGATTTGATACAAAATGATGAGCAAAATGTGGTGGCACAAAAATGTATTCTCACCTGGGATCTTGATGACAGACAGAACCAGAGAACCTGTCGATGTCTACAGGCTCATTGTTCCATTTAATGAAGGTGGCTAGCGTCTCCTGCATATACAGTTATTTTAGTGTTTAAGTTTAGTACTTGTTTCAAAGAATCACAGGACAATTAAATAATAAACAGAGCAATAATCATTGTGTATATCCATGTCTGAGCATTTTAAACACTCACAATTTATACAGAATTATCAATAGACTGCTTAAAATCAAAGGAAGTATGATGTGCCAAACAGAATATACTTGCACAAGCAACTTGAAATTTCTTTGTATTGAGCAAAATGATTTAATACACTGAAGTTTTGTTGTGTTCACTTTTCCACACATTTTCACGTGTTGACAAATGTAATTACTAGCAAAAAAATGTGAGAAGGTATGAAAGAAAGGTGATCTGCTTATATGCTAATACACTCACGTGTGAGTGTGTGTTTAGGAGTGTATGCTGCTTATAGTCTGTGGCTATAGCAATGTGTAACATAAGCATATTGAATAGCCTTTTGAGAGTTTCAAATGCCATTTTGATAACACTTTCTGTGAAGGTCACATATAGTAATGCTTCATAAATTGTATTTTTCCTACAAAGAAATAACTGTGTGTCGGTGTCCTTGTCTTTTTAAATTATGTGTTTTGGAAAATTTAGACTTGAAATGGATAAAAATAAGGATTTTTTTTGCAGCCAGCTCAGAAGGCCTCATAATCGTGTCATAGTATGTTGCTAATAACCTTATACAGTGCTGTCACTTTATTTAAAGCTCAAAAAGTCACTATAACACATTAATGGTGTTAAGACATTATTCCAGTTTCAGACACTTAGAATGTATAACATATAAAAATGAAAGCAGTTTTCTATAGATCTTTACAAGTGTCTAAAGTTATGGTGGTTATTATGTGCTGTTGAACCCAGGACTCTTCTTTCAAACACTGTTGTCACTTTGGCATGGAGGTATGAAGCATTGTAAATGCTGAACTGATAATACGTGTCCAGTACTTATAATACTGATAAACCTTATTATAATCTGTCATGCATGACAATAAACATTAACCAGGAATTTTTGAAAGCCTAATAAATGCAAAATGTCATATGAATGTGTTCATAATGCAGTATAGAAATGGCCACCATAGAAAGTGTCAGAAATGTCTTGTGTATCATTGTTCATTGAATCACAGCAAGCTTTTATAATCTGACAAACTAGTTATTCTGAAAATGCAGGATGCACTACTTACGGAGCAGTCGGCCCTATGGGTCTGCACACATCCAGAGTTGTCATTTTGAACGCAACAGCCAGACTCTCTCTCAGAGTCTTTGGCCTTCTGGATCAGACTGACTATCTGTCTGTCCTGACGTATGCACGGTGAGAACTTGGCCCCCAGGTGGATCAGGTCCTCCTGAAAAGTGGAGGAATTAATTGTTGTGGCAACATAAAGTAAAGTGATCTACTAAAGAGAACATTGTGAATCCATTCCTTACATTCATTGTTTTTGGATGTAAATTAAGTTTTAAGTTTTAAGTTTCTTTTAACAAGTTGGATGTAGCAGTTCTCTTATTTTCCACGAAACACAGAACCTCTAGTTTCAATGTGACACTTGCGGAAAACAAAAATAAACTGCTTGATATTTTTAGGGAAGTAACTAAGTAAAACTAGCAAAGAGTCTCTAATATATCAGTGTGTGAAAAGGGGAACATCAAAGCTTGGTAAGTGACAGTGTGTGACAGGAAATGCAGTAAGGAAACATGACAAATAAGGAGGGTGTAACTCAATTATACATGAGGCTGTGAAGAGGAAAATGAATAATCTTTATTTATCTATGATAGTATTTTACAATCTGGTTTCATCCTAAAACCTGTTCATTTAATCTCACATTATTTTAGGAAACAGTTGACACACCCAGAAAAATTCAAATTTGAGTGTCCATCTAAGTACACAGTGAGAAACATGTGTAATATTATACAGCAGGTGAAATACTCACAGAGCTGGGACCAATCCAGAAATTCTCCTGTTGAACATACTTAACGCTTTCATAAATGCCTTTGTTCTTCAGCACCTACAGAGGGCGACAGAGTGACACAGTTGGAAATGGAAGTATCACAACATTTAAGGTCTACTGTTCAATCTTTATTAACGACTTCCAGCCTGATGAAAGATATCAAAATAAATAAAAACATGTTGTCTCATAAATGCATTTTTCTGTTTGCATGATTGTGTTTGCTAGAATAAAGAAATAATAGCATTTTAAAGTTGCAATAACCAGCCATTTTGGCACTTTAAACAGCAGGATGTTTACATCCTCCAAGTTTTCAACATGCTGAAATGCAACTAATCATGTCACAACATCTAATCTAAGTCAGTATTACATTGGAAATCATTTAGTTTTGAACTCCACTCACCAGTTCAGATGTAGAATGTTGTGCAAACCCCACAGGGGCAAAACCATACGTACAACAGGCCAGCAAAGTGATCACTATGTGGACGAACGTAATCCAGTAGGTAAAATAAGGCCTAAAAAAAACACAGCATAGAAACACCGATAATCAGGTGAAACAGGTGAAAATCATGACTATAGACACCGGAAAACCCAAACTAATCATCTAAAATCCCCTGTACTGCTCTTAAGAACAATATAACATGAATATAACCTTCCATCTTTCCTCCAGTCACATTTAGAACTGCCTTAAAAAAAATATATAAAGCAGTGATGTATCTACTAATTTCTAACCTGTGGCTGTGGAAGTCATCCAGCTGCTTCTGGACGTTGCTGCTGATGCTGCGTCGGTAGTGCCGGTTAAGCCACTTCCCTACGACGCCCATGCCGTACTGACGTTTGTGTTTGTCAAATGCAAAGTGCTTAACTTGGGAGGCGATGCGACGACCCCGACGAGGATGGCTCTTATCTTGCACCACTACTGGTGTCCTGGGCGTTCGAGATATGTCCTTACTGGGGCTGGGAGAGAGGCAGGTGGGTAGGAAGGGAGAGAAAATGATTTAAGACATGGAAAAGGAATGAGAAAGAGGGCGGGGAGACAGTGTGTGTGTGTGTGTGTGTGTGTGTGAAAACAATTAATTTTTATGTTTTTAGTGTATGTTTTTTATGTGAAACATACAAAATAAATATCTCAAGCAAAGGTACAAAAAAAAGCATATCAGCAGTATGTCAATACGGCTTTTGTTACGGTCTAAATAAAAACAGCTTTACCTGAGTGACAGACCTTAAGCTTGATATTTAAAAAACAGCCATTACATTTTAAAGCACTGACATATATTTGGACGTTGAAGTGACTTTCCAAAGGTGCTCAAGTGTTTTAAGTTTGTGTATATACTCACAGACTGGGGAACTTTTGGTCAGGCTGCTCACTGGGAGCAAAAACCGCAGACATGGGAGGCGATTCAAATACATCATCAGCCATTGAGTACAATTCATCATGGGCATCGACCTACGCAGCAGATGTAATGGAGGTCATAAAGTGCAGGAAGAAAAAAATTCAGATTATTTAGCAGCCAGGTCTCAAACAGGTCCAACATATGTATAGATTAAGCCAGAAAAATGAGAAAAAGAGAAGATGGAGGCTAGAGAGAGAAAGTAACTTAGTAAAAAAAAAAAAAAAAAAAGTAATGGAGACAGACATAAAGATGGGAGCAGATGAGAAAGGTATAAAATAGAGGTGAATGCATATAGTACAGTCTAGGTGGCTGACCTGGCCGCATATGTGTGCCTTGTTTAAAAAATTGCATTTATAGTACAGTCAGCAATAGAGGAAAGAAGGATCAATTAAGAAAATAGTGGCTGATGAATAAAGAAGCCTAATAAGGTCTGCTGACCTTGCTAAAGAAGATTGACTGAGATGTGTCTGCAGAGTCCACAGTGTCCTCGTCCATCCAGCTGGGCCTGGCAAAGCTCCTTTTGGGGAAACTACGACCTGTCTGGGAGCCTGCCAAGCCGCTACGACCCTGAAGACGCACACACACACGCAATACATACTAAGGAATTTTACACATGCGTAATGTTTCTTAAATCCATTCTGTCTGCCTGATTCCATGACATTTCCTTAACTTAAGTCCACACCTTAAATATTTTATTCTATGACTGTTAGTTCAAATATGTTAGAATTATTATACTGTATTGCTGATATTGCTTGTTTGCTGAGGTTGTGTTTAAATCGAGTAAAGGTGGGAACAAGCTGATCTTTTCTTTAATGAGATTAAGAAAACCTAAATAAATGACAAATGAGTATTCAAAAGCATGAACACACTTTGTATCATCTGACTTTGTCTACTTGATTTAAACATGAATATTTACCTTTCACAGTTGTCATAATCCTGATTATTGAGTCAACAAAAGCATATAACAGAGCTCCATGGAGTCTGGATTTTATATTGAGGAATGTGAAGTTACTTCACATTAACTGTATACATGTTTTCTGAAACTGAATCCTATCTTACTCCATAGTATTCAATTAGATTTCAGAGATCTGGTTTAACTAGATCTAATTAATCAACACAATTAAAAAAACAAATAACACCAACTGATGCAAACAACAAGTAAAACTCTGGAATACATCATAACACACTAGGAATTTTTTCTGGTAAGCCACCCACCCTCATTAGGTTGGATGCAGCTCGGATGCTCATGCGGGCGACAGACTCCCTCTTACGCCTGGGGAAGCGGCTGTACCCAGAGCGCTGGCTGGTGAAGGAGCTGAGCGAGGTAACGCCCGGAGTAATGGGACCGCCCTGGGTGATGTGTGGCGTCCTCGGGGAGCGGCTGTCCATCTCGTCTGGGCAACGGAAGGCTCTGCCCCGTGCCAGGGGATCCACAATCTACCAAAAACAAAGATTAGACAAAGACAAACTGTGACACAGACAGCCCTTACTTTGCTGCGGTTAAGCCAAAAAAAGTAGGTTAGGGTACGCACAAAATAGAGAACAAAAGACAAATAAAATGCAGGATGCTGAGTAGATGAGTAGAGCAGACTGACACACACTGAGAGGAGCGACATGATTCAGCTGGGTCACAGATGGTCAGTGTCTGTCACCACAGCACTCTACTTTATTAATGCCAGACACATTTTTCCCTTTCTCCTCACATTCTCCATCTTATTCTTTCTTTTTGTTCCTTCCAGAGAAGTCTTCAAGTGTGACACAGGTGGAAAAACAGCTGGCAGTAATATTACATATTGGTTGGTTGTGAAACTGTGTGGAAATGGGAATTCTCAGTGGTCAGTCTGCTGTGTCTCATCCTCTTTCTTCGTGCTGTCTGTGGAACTTATTTCCATGGCAGGATATTTCGGTCTGTTCATGCAATAGGATCAGGATATTAAAATGTTTCATGAATTGCATGAATTAGTGACTTGTGTGTAGGTTCAGGTGCACAGTGATTACATGTCTCTATGAAAGTAGAATACCTTGGGCAGCTTGCTTGTGGCTGGTGAGTCCAGGCCCTGGTCGATGCTGGTGGCCGTCTCAGGCTCTCTATATTGGGCCTTGAGCTTGCCATAGCGCTGGCTGCAGTGGCGCAGGCTCTTCCTGTGCCATACCTGCTGCTTGGTCTCGCAGTCTTCCCCCACTCCAAACCACTGGGCTGTGTTCCTAAAAGGTAGTAGAAGAAGACGGTGGCCTCAGTATCACATGACACAGAATCAAACTGCAAGGACAGATTATATTAACGTAACATGGGAAGAGAGAGTGCATTTGAATAGTATGTGCAGTGGTTCTTCTACTAACATCTGAACAATGTAACAGAATCTATTGCACAAAATCCTTAAGCTGTTTTGAATGTTTTCAACTATCCCACTGAATACAAATGACAGACATCAGGGTTAGATGTTAACTAGAGGTCGTCTGTCGTCGTCTGTTTCATGTAGACATTCATTTTCTATCATTAATTAGAATAAGCCAATTCTATAAAAGCAGTGCTTTGAAAAAGAACAAGGAATCCTATGTATTTTACTTACTATTATGCATCTTTATCTTAATCTGTCTATACCACAGTGTATAAAAAAAATACCTGTTGTCTCATCCTGGATCTGAGGAACAACTATCCTGTTGTCTGGATCTCCTATAGCAGGGTCTCTCTGAGCTGGATCTGTCTGCATTTGACTTCTCTGAACTGCCTGACTGTCTGTATCATCTGCTTCCTAGTAATAATCAGTGTAAAAAATACAACACACTGATGATTAACAATCACACTAATGTTTACTACTGATAACAAACTCAAAAAGTTGGATTCACTTAACAGTGTGCACTGTGCAGCAACTGTCAGTAGACAGTAAACAGGCTACAGTATGGTTCAATTCAGTACTAATTAGTAATTTCAGAAGGCTTTTTGTCCAACTTTACAACCTCCTTAGAAAATCCAAACTTCTTCCAAACTTTTGATTTTAGATTTAGACATGTTGATTTTGTTTTTATCTTGCAGGAAACACTACCCTAACCTTACCATGACACATCTCATGAGAGTCTCGCGCTGACCTTTGAACTTTTTTACGAGACTTTAACTGTGAGGAAGTAGCAGCCTGGCAGCTTCACTCAACCAATTAATAACTTTAAAATCAGGCTATTGACTGGTTCACAGTAAATTTCTGTGTAGTCATATCTTCTACTAGAGAGGGTTTGACAGGTGACTGCTGTTACCGCTGTGTACAGTCACACTTGTGGATAATTCATAAAAAAGGTGTATGTAATTTAGTCAAAGCTTTAGAGATTGAGAGAGAGGGGCAGATCCAATCTTGCATGATCACGCTGACTATTTACATATCCACCAAAGGTCTCATTTAATAAATCTTCGGTCTTGACAGGGACCAGCAACCTGAATGTTGAGCAGCGTAAAAAAATAAGTAAATAAAAGCAATAAACTTCCAGGCTTACTTGCGGATGCTTTGTGAGAGGGACGTCTGTCTGCCAAACTTTGCCCTCCTGTCTCTGGCTAAGAAGCGTCCTTCTCCAGGTCCACTCATGCTATCTGATACTGAACCAGTAGCTTGAGCACTCACGCTGTTTTTCAGAGAAGAGCGCAGTGGCTGACCAGAGAAAGAGAGAGATAATGTTAAGGTACAGTAATAGTTATTACAGGTTAATAAATCAAATACCGCCTTCACTGACTGGAAAATTGAGATATAAATACAGTTGTAGAAATATTACAACTTAAATAAAGTGGCAGCAGCGGCAAGAAAAAGCCAGAGAAGACTACTGTAAGAACACATTCAGACCTGAATAATTATAAAGGTCTACAGTACTTACTTAATGTAATTAATGTTAATGTATTTGGCAGAATAAAACACAATTAATTATTGTAGGACCCTCAGGAATATTAGTACTAAATTACATTATAAGAAGTAATGAGGTAGTTAGTGTAATGACTGCAATACTCAACATCAGTGGCAAGGCTAAATCCCAGTATTGAGATAGTTGGATTAAGGCACATTTAATGTGGATTTATCTGTGTTCAGTCAATACTTTGTGTGGTCTGGTATTGCTAAAAGGGCCACTCCTTTTCCCTGGTCTCTTAAACACCTAGCTGTATATGCCGTTTATAGTGTTCTTCTGTAATGTGGGGTGCAGTCCTCTGAGAGTCCATTATATTAACCTTAAGTGACTCTGCAGTTGCTAAGGCTAATGGTCTTGTCATTGTCAGAATTAATGGGGCTCGAAGTGAGCTACAAGTGAGCCTTATGTTCAGGTTGTGGCTCTGCTTGTGGAGATAGACCTCAGCTCCTACACCAAGGGCTACATAGAAAAGAGCCTAAATTAAGTAAATGGAGATGTGTAGATAGATAGTCATATCTCATGAAAGTACTTACTCTCAATGGTTTGTATTAGAGAGTAATCCAATTAAAAGTGTGATTCATAAAACATACTACAGTTAATGACTGTTAACATGATAATTGTTCTTGAGCTTATGCAGCAATCAATGCAAAAATATAAAGGATATTATATCATGTAGGCATTACCTTCATGCAACACAACTAGACATAGCTGCGCCGACTCAAAGTGTTATCAATGACAATAACAGCAAACATAAAATAACACCTTGAAAATGTCCTAAATTTAATCTTTGCTAAATGAAGTTTTGCAGATAATAATACAAATCTAAACTGAACGTATATTGACAAGAACTCAGGTTTTCAAATGTACACGTAGTTGTTTCAGTATTACTACTGTACATGATGTAGTGAAGCACTTCCAAATTTAATATTATTTAAAGGTGCCTTCGTAATGAAAATACCATATGTATGTGGCCTATTTCTGCTACCTCCTTTTCCTTTTCTAACAACAAAGCTAATGTACATGTGTGCGTTTGCACCATATTTGCGTGTGTATTACACTAGTCAGGAACAGTTTCACTGCAGCATGCCCAATTAAACTCTACTACTACTGTGTGTAGCTGAAATGCCATCGTTTGTGTTCTAAGCATGAGGCCCACGGGGAAAATGTAATGGCCTTGTGCCCAAAACTGAAAGACAGCTGTCCGAAATGCCTTCCTGTCCAGGCAAATGGCAAATTCAGAGGAACAGAGGGAGAGCATGGCAGCCCCATTAACATGTTTTAATCCCTTCTGAACTTCTAAAAATAAAGCAAGTCTTTCCCCCCCCCCTCAAGTCAAATGATTAATAGCTCTGGCATGTTCTTCCAAAGAGACCACCAACTTATGTGACTCAAAGACTTGCATTATTTGCTGTAAGTCAGGAAATATACTGACTTAATCAACTTCTGATCATTTTCATCAGTAATCATCCTATAGATTATTTCACAATTAAGGAATTTATTGTTTGATAGGATCTGAAAAATCTAACAAAATCTAATAAAAGATTATCAAAACACTTCTGTCTGTATCTGCATGTCTGGATTTCACTGTGTAATGATAAATGTTCTGGTGCCACTCAACTTTGGAATGTAAATAATAATAAATACTAAATCGTTTTAGAACTTCTTGGTGAACAACTGCACTTCATGAACCACTAAATCATAGCCATTTAAAAAGAGGTGGTACGACTGATGTAAAAACAGTTTCTGCAAGAGAAAAACACTGAACTTTACTGTGTTCATAGTCAGCATTAAGCTCTTTCACTGCTCTTTAGTAAAGTCAATGGAAATGATAAACTGTTCTTGTTGTAAATTTCTAGCATAATAAAGACTGCAGGCTTGGGGCACTTTTTAAAATTATGACCATGCATGAGAAAGTGCTTAACACCAGCATTATGACAGGAAGTGATTACTCATTGTGATAACACATCTACTAGTTGACGGCCCGCCCCAGGAGGACAACAGTGAAAGACAGGGTCCCAGCCTTAACGACGAGCCTACCTGTTTTGCAGGGTCCTCGGGTGGAGGGATGGCTATTACAAGGCTGGGCGGCTTCTTGCTCTTTAGACGGCTATCTGATTGACCTCCATATGGAGGAGGCTCCTCCCCGTCCTGTGATGCCATCCTGTCAGAGTGCTAAAGATGACAAAATCATAATGGCAGTCATTCAAATAAAACATTGAAACATTTATGTCACATAAGATTGGTCTCCTCTACGTGCTTTATCGTAGACAGTGGACTTATTCAATACATTCCAAGAAGTCCAGTTACCTACAATATAGCAATTAGAATTACTATGACCTGGATGACTGACAACATTCATCAAAATTGGTCTATACAATTGTCATAATCATAATATGTCATAATAATCACAATACAATAATCACAACAACACATGCACTCTATCAGCATTATAGATGTTCTCTAAACTAAGGTGTGGTATATGTGTGAAATGGGAATGAACTCTCGAGCACTGTCGTATGACTGGGCTCATACGCAAAATAAACCGTATTGTATGAGCTTGTCCATACTGAACGGCTTAGTCCAAGGTAGCTGAGCTGGAAGATCAAATTCAAATTAGTGGAGGTATGCAGCTGTGAAAAAATGATGTGCAAAATCTGTATTCTGTCATGAGATTACATACTAAATGGAATATGAGCTCACTAGAGCAGCTAAAAAATAACTTGGCTGTTCTTAACTAGTGAATGCATGTTGCTATTGTAATACTATGTCTCCATGTGAACTAGATCGCAGGGCAGGGTGAAAAATATTTAGCCTCAGCCTGAAGTTCAATTCTCATCCCACAAGAAATAAGAGCTAAAAAAGTACAACATGTTCAGTTTTAAAAATCCTAATGTCTGTGTATCAAGTTTTTCTTTAGGCACATGTGTGCAGTGCAGAGGAGCCACCCCTTTCCTGTACAGCTCCAACAGTAACTCAAAAAGGAAACAATTGCGGTCAATCCAAATAAACAGTCTCTTTAGCTGTACCTGGCTCTCCTCCAGTTCAATCTGCTTTAAGAGTAATTTCCAGCTTCCCTCTCATTTTGATTACCTTTATAAGCAATTTCTTAAGTAATCCTTTAAAGGCTCTTCTATAAGATAAGAACGTTGTTATATTAAGGATTGCTACCTTCTCTTGCTACACAGTACCTAGGCCACTGATTTAATTTTAATGTAATAACAGAAGAGGTGGGAAAAAAGAGAAAAAGAAAGGGAATGTGGCTTCCGGAGTATTGTATATGTGTAAAATATAAATAAACAAACAAAGCTACATAAATTATTAAACAATAATACATTTTTACTATTGCCCTAAACCTTCTGAAAATGAAATGTCTGTGGTGACAGAAAACTACAAACATGGCAAAAGATTCTGTTTAATTCATTTAAATATATTTACATGTAATAATCCATTTTAGATTGAATCCATTCAATTAAATACATTTATCTAATTTTAAAGGGTGACTGTGTATTGATTTATTTGCCAGTGAAAATATTAAGGTTCCAGACCCAGAGACCCAGAAATGCCCATAGAGAGATAACAAAAATATAGCTATCTTGGTGTCAACCATGCAGTAAAATCTTCCTACCAGCTGACAATATTCTATCTTTTCATGATATATAGTGTCACAGTGCTGAGCCCAACCATAGATCTTTAAAATAAATCAATTGGATTGAATTTAAAAGGATTTCAAGGAAACTGGTTAGCCAACTAAATAAATCAGGAATTGATTCTGCAGCACCTAATGTATGAACTTGGACCACTAATGAAAAAGCAACTGATACACCAGCTGTTAAACTGATGGGAGTGACACCCGATGACATCAGATGACAGTGATCAATAGTGCTTTCAAATCATTGTGCATTCTCCCTGTGGTTAATAATCCATATCCATTTCCACAGAATTGAAAGCAGCCTTGTTATTGATTGTATATAATAAAGTTGATATACCGTAGTAGCTGAACATTCATTATACGATGCTCTGAATGGGATTAAACACATATTTCACCCAACTATTTAAATACTCATCATAGTACTAGTCTGATCGCTCCTACCCAAGATCACTGTGTCTTACAGTCAGTGTTTACAAACACATACACATACATACTTACTGCGCTACGTCCCATCTGTGCACATGCTGCTTACTTTAGACTGCACAAATGACACATGTCTTGCAAAGTTAAGCATATGTAATACGAGTCATCACCAGCCTCTTGTCTGCTCAGTAAATGTAATATTATTGTCAAACTTACTTATCTACGTCGTCTAGTCTGTACCAATCACAGTCAACAGCGGAAGAAGCAGCCAGTCTATTCCTGGAGCTCAGAATGCCTCGTAGCATTACACGGAATACTTCTAAAGAATTCAGAGGCATGGCAGATATAAACCTCTAATGTCACAAGCCTTGGCCAACACATCCATTATGTCATTATGGTCCTGAAAGCCTTAAAGTTGTCCTGAAGTTGTGGTTTGTAAAATCAATGCAGGACCCTGGGTGTCTGCGGCAGGAATGGCGGCAGCAGGGAAATCTGACACCAGCTCAGTCAATAGCCTAGTTTCCACTTCAGAGCCCGGCACTGGTAGACATGACTGTACATATTGTTCGTGCCCCTTCCCCTCAAAAACAGTATTTCTATGATACCTTTAAACTAATAGGGGTGTACATTTGATTGTACCAACCATGTTTTCAATTATGTGCCATAAATAATTCAAGCTCGGGCAGAAAGCCTGATTCAGTCCTCTTGAGACGGAGAGGAGGCTACTGGCAATGTAGCCTGTGGTTTCGTTGAATCATGGGTAGGGGGTGGAACTCATCCACTTAGATAATGAAATAACTAGAAATTTGGCTAATGGACAGAGTGCTTGAGTGGTAGAGGGGCTGATGCTGACCAAAGTCTATCAATGTGGACAGGCAGTTGTTAGGATCCACACAGTAAAACTAATGAGAATGGACTACAAGCCGTATTCTCCAGAGGGATGATAAAGGAGACATACAGAGCTAGGAACCTACAGCGTATGAGCCATGTTGTTTCGGTCGCACATGCACCCAAAAACCTATCAAGTGCAAGTAAATACTTTCATCGGTCGCACCAGTGCACTTGAAGTTTAGCAGTTTATTTTTGTAAATAATTTAAATTGATTAAATGTATTGTTGGGGAAGAAAAAGAAAATGTTTTTTTTCTCCCGAGTTAATAAGTGGTACCCTGGGAGAGAACAGGAAATTGAGTTTGAGACCCCTGATACAGAGCATTAACATGAAACCCATGCATGGCACCTGCCTAGGTAAGACCATCTTACAGCAGGCTAGCTCCTGTTGAGCTAATTTAATATTCTCATTTGCTCAACAACCACAACGGTGTTGAAAAATGAGACAAAAATGATTAAAAGGCTCCACAACAAAAAAATAAGAGACTTTTATACTGGTGTTAAGCAGCAGGCCTGTTCTGACACAATGTTTATACTATCAACAAGAAAAACATCTGAGGAATGAGTTCAGTTATTTTTCATGAATCCATGACCATGATTTTCCCAGTTGTGTATTGAATGGTAAATGTCAGTAAGTAGCAGAACCTTAAGGACAAGTTTACTTAACAAACATGGATCATTTCTTGCTAATCATTAACAATCCATGGAGACTCTTTAATGTTCAGACCACATCCAGCTACTGTGAAATTTAGTTTTACAATGTAGTCTAGCAAATGGCTAGCCCAAGATGAGAGAAAGCTACAAAAACAAAGAAAGGAAAGACAATTCACAGCAGATTCCTGTTCCTCAGATGTTAAGGCCAGAACCTGTCAATTCCCTTACTACTGTCAAAGATCCCAATGAGTGGAAAAGGTTATGTCAACAATGACATCATCCATAGCTAATATCATCACATGACATGGAAAGTACCAATAAGTGTCCCTGCATATCCCTGCCTGGGGTCTAATTATTCAGTGGTTCATCTCAACAGTTCCTCACTTGACCACTAATCTGTGTGACTGTACTGTTATGTGTGTTAGCCACCTCCACCCCCTCCACCCTGTTGTGTTTGGTGGTATCACGTGTTCCTCTGAGAGTTTGTCACCATGGTTCTTTCTCCTCCAAGAGAGAGGTCTGGTCTGAGAATGTCAGGGTGTTTGTTTGTGTGTATTCCCATTTGCTTGATGCTCAAGGACCTGTTATCTCCGGTAAACCTGGAGACAGGCCAGATTGCTCCTATTCACGTTCAGCTGCATATAATTCAATACTATGAACTACATTTGCACTGTGTACATATCCAATGCATACATTATGTACATACCCAATAATAATATTCGATATCCAATGTATATATTTAATATTCTTATATTTCAATGTCTTTCAGTGCCTTCTGCTGTATGCGAACATTTCAAATGCTAACATGCTCTTTTTTGTTCTTTATAGTTTAGTTTATCCATTTTCTCTTAAGTATATTTTGCGTGAAGGGAAACTAAGAATTTCATTGCCCTGTGCTATGTTAAACTATGTTTCCACTGTGTATATGACAATAAACAACTTGAATCTTGAATAACAGGTCGCAAATGTAGTCAGGACAAATTGTACCTTACAAGGTGTCTTACAAACCCCCGACGTAACTCGCTTGTAGGGGTGCGGGGAAAGAGATCATGTTTCTTTTTTTGACACGCTCACTCTACCCAGCAGTTGACCAACTCCACTTAAGTCAAGTACACTTACTGTGACTTATGTTAAATGACAGGTAGCCCTTGACAAACATGCAAAACAAGGATGCTTTTCCAGGCAGCATTAGCTTATCAACATGAGCGTAAGTGTGGTTGTACTGTTGAAAAGCAAAAAGTATGCGCTTACGGCAATAATAATCATAATCATAATAATTTTGTATTGGATTTTATTGGGGGATTAGTATTTGTTGCAGCTGTAGGTAGTGCATAAATATCACACACTCTGGTTTGATGCAAATAGATGTAGACATGTAACAAAAAAAAAAAAAGTGAGAGCTTCACAACACCTACTTCGAAAGCAACCAAACTCTTTCACTCGCTGTATATTTTTGGCATTCTTCTCACATCTGAGCCAAGGGAGAAACTACACTGTGCGCCTCCACAGAAATAAAAAGCTTGTTGTAGCTGCTAACTGTGTAGTGAAAAGAGTGAGTCTCACTAAAGTGCTGTGAGTGCCAAGCTCAGTCTGTTTTCTACTTCTCCATTTGTAGAGGCTTCAAATCTACTTCAGTGATTAAAGTAGCCAATATAAATGATTGAAGTGTTAACAACGTGCCCTGCCACTGACCAGGGAACACTTGTGCAATTGAGAAGTGCTGTGAACAAGAGCTCAGGGCATAGATGTGTTTTTTTCTTATAACAAAAGGACATTTGGGTTAAGATGTGGAAGTGGGGGGGTTTCATATTATTTATTTTATAGACGCTACTGCCTGAATACAGAGGACTGCCCAATTTGTTTCTGCAAGTATTCATAGTCAATACTCAGACCCACAGAGAAAGGATTTAATCTCATTTCAATAAACTGTATCACACTCAAACCTTTACTGTCATAAATGAAAACAAAATGAACAGCAGCAAATTAATAATTAGTCAAAACTGTTGGCAAATTATTATTTTTTTAACTATGGCAATTCTTATTCAGCAGATGTTTCTACTCTTCTCCTCCAATGGAGTGACGAAAAATACTCTCATGGTAAGTCTCACATGACTGCAGAGATGAAGATACAGAAACTTAAAGTTTCTGGTTAAAGATGTTTGAGGTTGATAAGTCTGTGAATGCGAACCTAATACAGGACTGTGATAAGAGTCGATAACTGCAGGAAGGGATTCATCAACTTCTTTTGAATCTTGTGGACTTTTATCATCAAACATTATAAAAGCAGCAATAACCCTGAGTCTGGTGGTAATCATTTTGCACATCACATGGTGGTTCTTCTGACACTGCTGTGAATGTGTCATAATGGAGACAACATTGCACAACATCCTTCCCCTCTTTGCAGAGACTTGAGACTTTGCTTACTCTCACTTTCTTCTTTTACAGTAATCACAAACAGCTAGCATATTTGTGTCCTATACACTGACAGAATTGAACACTGAATAAGTCAGTCTGAAGTTATCATTATGACAAAGTCTATGATCTTATTGTGCATTGCCACAGTGGAAACAGATGTTGTGACCAGCGCAGACTTACTCTGAAACTCATGAAGGCTAAAAGAGGAACTGACCTTCAGATAACTGCCTCATCCCTTCTTCTTCAAATCCAAGTTTTACGTGCGTAGCCCCTCGTAGATCCTGACAAAGACATAAAAAGCATGTTAAAATGAAGGTTTAACATTTGGTTCATATCATACTATCCTAATATCAGAAAAGCTTTCAAAATAAGATGAGTGACGTATCCTCTGAAACATGTTAAAAACCTCAGAACAGCACATTAATGCATGGACATGGCAAGAACTTGACACTTAGTTTTACCCAGAGGCCTAACAGAGCAAGTGTGGTTAAAATCATTAAGCATCAGTGCAACAAAAAGTGAATAATGAATAATAGTGGGAGACAGTGATTGTGTTCAGAAAATGTTCACTTCTTCACACAGTCTCACATAGTTAATAAGTGTGCACAACTATGCCACATGCAAATCTCCAATATCAAACAAATAAAATCAGCAAATTTCTTCAAAAAAAAAAAGAGAATAGAGAAAAGGACTATTCATAATTCTTATTTTAATTTTGTGGGTTCGATATTTTTATCTTTTTTATTTTTTTGCCACATTGCATTCATTTTAGGCCCCTAGTTTCTCTTTTTGGAACGCCACCTCAGACTGAGGACGGGACCACAAGAAGAGAAGACCTGGGGTGACTTGTCTGCTATCGGGCCAATTACAATGATTCCATTGAGAAAAACCCCTGCAACATGCATTAGCTTTCATACAATTTGTCATCATGTTATTTCAAAGTGTATACAGTTCAACAGTCCCATGCCTTTCTCAATTTACTACTATTTTTTTCCAGGTATGTACATTTAATTAATGACCGCATTGTTTGAGGTTAAACCCAAAGTACTACAACATAAAATGGTCAAATAATTTTATGAGCAATATATGTAAAACTATTTCCCTTTGTGTGAGCACTGCATGACTGCAGTAAACGAGCTATTGATCAACTTTATGACCCCCAAAATTGCAATCTCCCATTACACATAAAGCCTTCCCCAACCGAAAATAATTGCAGGATTCATACCAAAGCAAAGGCTGAAAAGGATTTTTCTTTCCCGTTTAAATACTACAACAAACCAAGTTTTGCTGATGAAGCCTATCTGTCTCAACAAACTGAGCTGCTGGACAAGTCTCATGCTGTAAATGGAAGACCAGAAAGGAGAGAGTGCGAGAGAGCTTGACAGTACATGGGCTAGCAGCCAGCTGGCAGAAAGCCATGAGAGTAAAGAGGAGTGCTCTGCTTTAACAAGACCTTTTGAAGGATAAACAAAACCTTTGATGGCAGCAATGAAATGACATTCTCATAAAGTTCACACAAACGTTTTCAAAAGGTATGCAACATGTTTGGCTTGGTCTATCTGTACTGTTGCTAAGCGTGTAGGGTACAAAGTGATCATGACTGAGGGGAACGTCATGATCAGGCGTGGGAGAGTGTGTGAGTTTCAGTGGTGTGTATGTGTGTGCTTAAAGAGTCAGAACAACTGAAACTGCCCCCTCATTCTTCACTTCCAACCACAATATCTCCTGATGAGACTCAACCGAACATTTATATATACCATTATCCATCTTTGGCTGATAATAGCACTTTGGTCCTTCAAACAAATCAATAATTCAATTTTTAAGCTATTAGAAGACAGTAATTCAAGATCACTATTGAGGCATCTTGTTTGAAAAGGACTTTGGCTTCAACCTAACTATTCCAGAAACAGCTTGACACATTGCGCCATTTTCGAAGAGTCTGCATGCCTGAACCTGCACAATGGTGAGCTGCTATGCAATTCCTTAGTCTGGTTGGCAGTCCAAGAGTTCCTCACAATCCTCAAGTCGTGACCTAAGTAAGTCATGTTCATGTGGTGTGTGTCACTGGACACATGAACTAAGGTATAGCTACTCACACTTGTTTTTCTCTGTCACTGGTGCAACAAGTGTGTGCATACATGTGCGTATACGCTGCAATTTGTCATATAAAACCCAAAACTGCTAAATTCTGAGGGCTTTGTCACATAAATTCTTGTCAAATGGGCCAGCCTGGCTGTTAAAACTGAGAAAGACACAGTAGTGTTCTCTCACTCACGGTCACGATTTAACTGCAGTGCCAGACGGAGCATTCTGGATGTTACAAGAAACAACAGAGGAAAATGAGCTGTTTGTGCATGTAAATGGCCTACAATCAACTCCAAAACCAGAACATAAACAGAAATTATTTTGGGTTTATGTCCAAATAATCTGAGATAATGTTTCATGTACTTTGAATGAAGGTTGGTGTGGGAGTGCAGGAGAGCAAATTTTCCAGCCGCCTGGCCAGCACCTTGTTTTTATTATTACAGGAAAATGCCACAATGTTTTCTGGGCGTGTTACAGTGTAGCTGCTGAAAACCGATAAGATCATGGAAGGAAAGCAACGAGAGGAAAGTGGTGAGAGGATCCGATTGTGATACCAAATGGAGAACACTGAATGCAAGAGGACAAGCAATAAGGTTTTTCAAACTTCAAATTAAAAGAGCAGTACCATGCTCAGATGCTATATTCAAACTAGATAAACCTATGACAGAGTATTGAGAGGGGAGGTAACGATAAAGAAACGGAAACCTCTACGCAGATGCATGTTAATAAGGCACTCTAACTTCAATCAATCTATTAAACCACCTCGCCGGTTCAGGGGAGCTGTCTGGAAAAATAGTAAGGACCCTTAAGATTAATGTGCCACATTTGTAAAAAATAATATTCAAAATCAATACAGAGGTATACTGATCTTACCTCTAATGGAAGCATCACACAATCCAAACTGATTTGCGCTGTGTCATCGAAAGTTATCCTTAACACAATCTGTTAACTCAGTGACAGGTGCGCCAGTGGTGCAAATGTTATGCAGTTGCATAGTTGCATGAAATACAGAATACACAAAATGCTTATACAATGGATCATCTCCTTTTCTGGTTTGCCTTCACAGCTGTATAGTATTATGAGTTACTGTAATGGAAAACACCATGCAATAACACCCCCCTGCTCACTGCTTCCTCATGCTGATCACACTGGGGGTTAAACAGGGCACTGCATGTCGGATGAGGTCAAAGCTGTGAAGTGACCTCAGAGGACACCGAAGTAGGGCTGGGCGATATATCGAATATACTCGATGTATCGCGGCTTGTTCTCTGTGGGATGTAGAAAATGACTATATCGTGAATATTCGAGTATACACTCAATTGTCACGCAGTTGCTTTTAGTCGCGGGCATTAAACTACAGGTTTTTCTCACTCTCAATCATCTCTCCGCACAGAGAGATAAGACAAGCGCACCTAGTTATGTACATCACATTCTGTTGTGCGTGCAACGTCATACGCCCGGCAGCGTGTAGCAGCAGAGATCTCAGGTAGCGGCAGCAGCAGGAGGGAGAATTAATTCCCAAGAAAAACAACGCAGGATCCATTGTCTGCCGGTGGTTTGGGCACAAGAGGGAGGACGTTGAACAAATAACCGTAATATGTAAAGTTTGCTTAATAACTGTTTAATAAATACAGTTTTGATACATTTTTTTAGTTGTGATTTTACCCTTT
>OMLP01045286.1:4111-20368 GCA_900302685.1 Spondyliosoma cantharus
TATTTTTAGATTGGGTATTTTTCCCTGAGTTACACTAGTCAGGCAGTCCTTGAAATTGGGTCTCCAATCAGCTCCACCGATCAAATTAGCATGCTGTTTCACAAATTTAGATTAATGTTTGAGGTTGACAAAATCCACGTAGAAGGAGAGGCCCCAACCTGTGAGGACGGTCTACCTGACAGGCTAAGCTCAGGGCGAAAAAGCAGCAACTCCTGACTTTGAGACGACGGACCGCGATGTACCAAAGGGAAACATGATACCTTCACGGTCCCGCCCATCTGGCTTTGCTACAAATTCCGTCTTTCTTATTGGCCGCGAGAGCTCGCCCCCCGCTCGCTATTGGCTCAAATCTCTGCGTCTCATTTCCGCCCGCTGTCAGTCGAGAACACGCAGGACAATGATGGCGGCCTTCAGTGTGGCTCGGAGCAGCTGCGGACTGATAAACGGGTTGAGGGTATCTTTCAGGAGTTTAGCGCCGGTGAAACATGGCGCAGTCGCTGCTGCGGTGCTGCAGACGAGCCTGCTACCGGACTGCCGCCGGTATTCTGTCGGCCACCTGTCCGTTAAGGAGCGGATTGACAAGAAGCGAAAGGCGGCGCTAGTCGGAGGAGGTCAGAAGAGAATAGATGCACAGCACAAAAGGGTAAAGTCAGCTAACATTGACTGTTTTAATTTAAATGTAACCCGCACTTACAGTAGCATGTGCATTTATTCCTGACTTAAAGCTTTCACTGACCGCTGGAGTAGTAGGGGTGTGAACTGCCTTGCTCAAGGGCTCGAGTCATGTCAAAAACTGCTGCTGGAGTGTTGATTATTACTCACACACTTTGAGGTGACCTTTAAAAAAACCAACTTCCTAGCCTGCCTAACTTTTGACAGTCAGACTTTCAGCAATGTGCCGTGTAGGTAAACATCCATCTTGATTTCCAGTGCCCTTGAGCAGGGTACAAATCCTCTGCTCCTTCAGGTAGACGCTGTAGCTTGCAGGTTCAGAATGTACTAGAAGGAACTATTAACTCACCCAAAATAAAAGTTATGTCACTATCCACTCAGATGTTTTGAAGTCCACAAAACGTTTCTGGAGCTTCACAGCAAAACAGTGTTTGTCGAAACAGCTGAAGTAGATGGGGACTGGTTTCAAAACGTGAAAAAAACAAGTACCCATCGACTTCAGTTGTTAAGGAAAATACAGCAATGTGGGAATGTTTGTGGACTACGGATCTTTCCCCAGTTTTTAATCGGCATGAGGGTGAGAAGATAATGGCTGATTTTGATTTTTTTTGGTGAACTTATCCTTTAGCATCCTGCCCTTCATTGCATATTTAGGTCACAGTGTTTGACCAAATTTAAGGGGTCATTGCAAAAAAAAAAAAAAAGTGTGGACACCGGCTGATGTCTATCGGATTTTTTACTTCCGAATATCCCTGTCGGCCCCAAGCATCCGATATTAATTGGGCCCCATTTCTGATTAGTTGACAAGTTTGTACGGTGTCATAGTGTTGCCACATCATCATTTAGTAACTTGGTGTTGTGTGTTGCAGGGTAAGCTGACAGCCAGGGAGCGAGTGGAGCTCCTGCTGGACCCCGAGTCCTTTGTGGAGTCGGACATGTTCGTGGAGCATCGCTGCTCTGACTTCGGCATGGAGCAGGATAGGAACAAGGTAAATGCGTTGCACACAGTCTACAACGCTGCAACATCATCCTTCACCCACTGGAAATGAGAAACTGTTTCTTTCTCTTGTGGGTTTGAAATATTTATTATCACATCGCTGTCTGCCTTTGCCACAGTTCCCCGGTGACAGCGTCGTGACCGGTCGAGGCAGGATCAATGGCAGGCTGGTTTATGTATTCAGTCAGGTACAGTGTGTACTTGTACTGTAAGAATCCTACATTGTGGCAATACACGGCAGCTTGATTTCATCTGTGTCATCTGCTCTTTCCGTCTTGCACTTTGTTTCTCTCAGGACTTCACCGTGTTTGGTGGCAGTCTGTCTGGAGCTCATGCACAGAAGATATGTAAGGTAAACCAAGCTGAGATACTGAGCTGTGTGAGGGCATCCCCGTGCCTATGTATCAATGTCTGAAACAAGCACTGACAAAATAGAAAAATGCCCCAACTGTGGTGTTAAATATGCATTTTCTTTCTTGTATTTTGTGCCGTGGTTCTTCATGTTTTGACCTTATTTGAATGTACGACATTTAAACATTCTGTGTTCAGATTATGGATCAGGCCATGACAGTTGGAGCCCCGGTCATCGGGCTGAACGACTCCGGAGGAGCTCGGATCCAGGAGGGAGTAGAGTCTCTGGCCGGATATGCAGATATATTCCTGGTATGGGCTGAGTGGCTGCTTCTATTGGCACCTCGCGTAGATGTACATGTTTGTGTGTTAACCATATTCCTAACATTTTCAACATTTTATTTGACTGCAGGTAAATCATTTTTGGACATTATGAGTGGAAATAGTCACAACAAAACTTTTTCCTTTTTTTCCAGAGGAATGTGTTGGCTTCTGGAGTCGTCCCTCAGATCTCCCTCATCATGGGTCCCTGTGCAGGAGGAGCTGTCTACTCCCCCGCCCTGACAGATTTCACCTTCATGGTTAAGGTATGGGGCTTCAAATTGGAGCTAAAATACCAATCCAAGTTTTTTTTTTTAATTTTTATTTTTTTATCTGCTGCTGGCTCAAAGGTGGAACAATGTTCAACAACCTTTTTTATATAGAGAGAACAGCACTGCAGGATAAAGATGTATCAGTTCCAGGCTGTGTATGAGTAACTTAAGATGGTTTTTTATAACATTTATGTTATGTAGAGAGTGTTTTTTTGCTGCTGTAACAAAGTAATTTCCCAGTTTGGGATCAATAAAGTATTTCCAGTCTATTCTATTCTATTGTATTTCTGTCTCACCCCAGCCTTACAGCTGTGCCTTTGTTTGTGTTCGATAGGACACATCGTACCTGTTCATCACAGGACCTGATGTTGTGAAGTCTGTCACCAATGAAGACGTGACTCAAGAGGAGCTCGGTGGAGCCAAAACTCACACCACCGTGTCCGGTTAGTTCTTTTTGTAAAAACTTTCCATTACTCCTGATTTTCTTGTTTTCATTTTTTGAAGAGCCAAAGGTTTGGTTTTTTTTTTCCTGTGCCAGCGTTTTTCCTTTGGCAGTGTCACGGTTACTTCCCAGTGGCCGTATTTCTTGAACCTCTGATCCATGAATACTCATTACTGAGATTGGTTTTCCAGTTCAAAGGGGGATACGTTGAAATATGTTGTCTTTAGGCTCTTAACTCTGTCTCATGTCTTGCTCTCAGGAGTGGCCCACCATGCTTTTGAGAATGATGTTGACGCCTTGCTCAACATGCGAGAGTTCTTCAACTTCCTGCCGCTAAGCAATCAAGACCCTTCCCCCATCAGGGAGTGCCACGACCCCAGGTAACCAATCACCCTGACCTCCGCTTTACCAACCAACCAGTCACTTGCTCTTCATTGGGGAATATCTGCATTATTTCAACTCGATGTCTTGCATCTCGTTCCCTTTCCAGCGATCGTCTGGTGACTTCACTGGACACCATCGTCCCGTTTGAGACGACTAAAGCCTACGACATGTTGGACATCATTCACGCAGTATGTGCACAAAAGCACTCGCAATCGAAACGTGTGCAACCACGCCTCATTTAATTTCTGCAAGTGGTAAACGTTTACTTTACGCATCTCTTCAGATAGTGGATGAGAGGGACTTCTTCGAGATCATGCCCAGCTACGCCAAAAACATTGTGGTGGGATTTGCCCGCATGAACGGACGCACCGTGGGCATTGTGGGTAACCAGCCCAAAGTGGCTTCTGGTAAGTAAAATAATTGAGGGAAACATTAATTTTGCTTCTTTGTCTGCATTTTGAAAATACATGTTGGAACAAAGGGAATGTTGGGTGATATCTGGTAAGGTAATAATCTGCTGTGATGTGTTTTTTTTTTTAGATTTGCTGTTCAGCCCTTAATTTCTGTCTCGTTCTCAGGTTGCTTGGACATCAACTCTTCAGTGAAGGGGGCCCGCTTTGTACGCTTCTGTGACGCGTTCAATATTCCCATCATTACCTTTGTGGATGTGCCCGGCTTCCTGCCAGGTATTCTTCAATTATGCATGTATAAACTCTTCTGTTTACACCCATGGGGTAATCCAGCTATTGGTCAAACCTGACTAGGTGAGGATATTGAACGGTGATTCTCAAAGGAAATTGTAGTAATAATAAATGCAAAACACAGTTACAAGTTTGGATATGGAGTAAGCAGGTATCTAAAGACAGACACTCAGAAATATTGGCTAACATGGCTGTATAATTATCTAATCAAATGAGCCAAAAACTGCATGACTTGACACGTAGGAAGACATTTTTCCTTGCCCTGATATACACCTACTGTCACATTTGACACTTTCACGCTCATTGTGGCTGCTGTGATTGTCGTCAACAGGTACCGCTCAGGAGTACGGAGGCATCATCAGACACGGAGCCAAACTGCTGTATGCATTTGCGGAGGCCACTGTCCCGAAAATAACCATCATCACCAGAAAGGTGTGTGTGTGTGTGATCAAAATGATACTGAAAGTCCTTAGAAGGGTAAATAATGTAGGTTTGTATGTATAGGTTTGAGTTGTCTGTGATGAAGTTTTGCTGAGGGTTAAAGTTATGAAACTACTAGAGAAGCTTCAGTTCAGGGACTCTCCTGGCTTAACCTGATCCTCAGAAGTTAGTGTACGTGGTGTTTGGGTGCAGGTAACGCGCTGCTTGCCTTAATTGTTTAATAAGCACCCAACATAAATGACCAACTTTTGAACTTAGTTTTCGTACATCCTCTAAAAGAGAAATTAACTTTTTAATTCATAAGAATGTTTAGACTTTGAAATTAAAACGTCCTTTAGTGAATAAAGTGGATAATATAAATCGTGTGTGTGTCCCAGGCTTACGGAGGAGCCTATGACGTGATGAGCTCCAAACACTTGAGGGGAGATGTGAACTACGCCTGGCCCTCAGCTGAGGTTGCTGTCATGGGTGCCAAGGTACAAACACACATGTTTTTCTGTTTGTATTTCTTTCTTTCTTTCTTTCTTTCTCTTCCTCTTTTGTTCCTTTTTTGATTTGACACTGTGTATCATCTGTTTTCTTTCTCAGGGTGCCGTGCAGATCATCTTCAGAGGAAAGGAGAACCAGGCGGAGGCAGAGGCGGAATACGTGGAGAAGTTCGCCAACCCCTTCCCAGCTGCCGTCAGAGGTGAACAATCCCACACCTTCACAGCGCTCCCCGCACGCTCGTCTTTGCGGACTGCGGACACAACGACACAACGCATTGTGCACTCATCTCTGACCGGCCAAATGTTTGTTTTTAGGGTTTGTGGATGACATCATCGAGCCGGCGACAACCCGCAAGAAGATTTGCAGAGATCTGGAGGTGCTGGCCAGCAAGAAGCAGGTCAACCCCTGGAAGAAACACGCCAACATTCCTCTGTGAAGCGCACCCACACTGTCCACATTAACACTACTCAAGGCTTCACATTCAAATGAAGTGCGGTGGTAACCCTGTGACAATGACTTAGCTGCCAAGCAGGTGTTTGTTGTCATGACTGTCATCTACCACTCCACTGAAAGCAGGACATAGAGATACACCCCCTGATTTTGTGAGTTCTACGAAACAGCCCCAAACTTTCCTTCCTTGAACTATGAACTGTTAAAACGCCAACCCCGGGCTGTGAAAAGATTCGCAGGAAATGTCGATGACCTGTAAACAAAATCAGAACGTGTATCTTTACCAAATGATATGCAATACGTTGATAGGAAAATCCACGTTACAGTACCTGAACAGTATACTACAGTGGTCACACACATTTAAGCTAATCATCATGTGAGTAGTGGCCACATTGGTCACTGCTGTTGGTGCGATTTGACATTTTGAGATCAAGATTGTGTCTGAAAGGGCAGATTACATATCGCTAGTGTAGTGCTGCAAGGATGACGCGTTTTTGTAGGCCAACCCGAAAGTTCGAGCAGAAAATACGCTTCGTGACAAACAGTTCATGGTACCGACATGTTTTGTTCAGCAAGAAAATCTTCACAGATGAACACCGCTTTTTATGATTTTGCAAGTTGCAAAACATGTGGGTTATGTAAGCACCCTTCTAGCAATCGACTGGTGAAACACTCAGTTATTTAAATTTGACCATATGACCTTGTGCGGTACATTCCAAAAGAACAATATGACACCATGTAGCCAATCTTTGTAAAGAAGAGTTTGAAAAACTAAAAATATCAAGTGTAACAGTTGCACAGCTGTCAGTGCTGAAAAATCAAACTCAAAAGTCAAATCGAATCCTGAATTTGGAGAATTGTGACGCATAAATGCAACCGGAAAAACCACAGACTACTGTCAATATGATAGTTTTAGTGAAAAATGCAAGAATACTGTAGTCCATTGCCTTTTAAAGTGTTTCCAGAGTTGTTACTGTACTGTATTTAGTCCTGAGGGTTTGTGGTGTGTATAGTAGTTTGCTCTTTCAGATGCACTCCCTGTGTTTAATGTCCAACGTTATGGTCAAGGAAAAGTCAAACTTGCAGCCTGGAACTGTGCCTTTTCTCTCCGGCAGCCTCTGCTCTGCCATTTGTAAAATAAATCATGGACTCAATACCGTGTGTGTTTTCTTTACTTTACCTGATGCAGTGGTTTCCATCTGTAGTCGGTTGAGTGTTTTTAAAAGATATGACATATATATGATGTAATTTATAGTAGTATTGGTTTTGAGAATAAAATCAGATGATTTAAAGTTGCTGCTTTGTGTGTGTGTGTGAGTTGAGTGTGACCAAGTGTTCTGGTGAAGCTCAAGCTGCTGGAATCAAACAATTAGAATGAATGAAAAATGTGTAGAAGTCAGGTTGAGTAGTTTTGGAAAAGATACTTAATGCTGCGAGAAAGATTTTAGAAGATCAGCTACAAACATTTTAGGAGGAAAGCTTCTCTACAACACTCGTCAAATCCACCCTTTCACACGCTGATGGCAGAGGCTGGGGTGCAACTGCCAGCTGCTCACCAGGAGCAATTTGGGACACATCAACACGCAGCTGGAGAAGAACCGGGATTTGAACCAGTGACCTTCAAATTACTAGACGACGTGCTCCACCTCCTGAGCTACAGCCACCCTGATAGTCAAGTCATATCAATGTTACCACCTCACTGTTTCGTGAGAATCAGGGCTCCCGCAAAGTTTGTGACGATATACTTAAATAGAAGTTAAAATGGAGGAAGCCATGAAAAGTTCAGGCTCAGGATACTTATAATACAATTTGGTTATTGGGATCATTTCTTCCTGAAACCACAGTTTTTTTTGTGACTATAAAAAGTGTTCACTGTTAACATTTGACAAATTATTTCTGAACTGAAGGTTTACGTTTTCTGTTCTGGACCTTTTGACCTTTTCATGGTCCTCACCAGCAGATGAAAGTTTGCCGGATTTATGTGGAACTTTCCATCATTTTGAGAGTCAAATTGGTCATTCAAGTCAACTTGGATGAGAAGAGGAGGAGCTCATAAAAATCATGGAAGGTTTTAAATCTTTATCGTCATGACGGCCGAGGAGGACCATGTGAAAGCGTTGTAAACTCCAGCGTGAGTGAGAAGTGAAGCCTCTCTGGAGACTTTCGTTTCTCAGGTCGTAAATGAGCCGTCCAGCTCTGCTCAACTATGAAGTCTTTTGGCGAAGCCGAGCAAAAACACAGCTGTTTTGAATCACACCGATTGTTATGAAACAAAGACACACACACAAACACTGGTCCATAAATCGATTACAGATTTTATTTTATTAAAAAGAATTTAGGTTCACAGAAAAAAAACAAAAAAACAAAAACAGGCTTTTAGAGCATTTTAAGGGCAACTGATGTCAACTGCACTGCAGAAAAGATCCAATTGTCTCTGATATTTACAGGACTGTCAAGCCAGCCGAGGGGAAAAGGTAAATGATTGATAAACAAACGTTGGGCGAACGACGATATGGCTGGAAACATTCAGAACACATTCAAACAAATCTGTCAGACGTAGAGATCCATCACTGCACTGGATATGAACAACAAATCTTCTCGTATCAGTTAAAACTGTAGGCAAGTGTTAAAAAAAACAAAACGTAACTTGATCTGTAAAAGGAGCAAACCCAACAGATAATCTGCCGTAATACTGAACCGTGAAACGATTACAATCAGACCATACAGCGCTGAAAAAGCTGCTCTAACCCACAGCAACAATCTGAGCTTGGTAACCGTTAGATATGAGTTACAGGTGTAGGGGGAAGGGGAAGGGGCTGGAATATACTTTAAGTATGTAGGCCACAATTTGGCAACAAACAAGATACATATTCAAGAAAAAAGCTGTACAAACATCGGACAAAAACAAAAACACACTCGATTTAAAACTTTAGTACTAAAGCTACAGAATTCAAAATATGTTTATTGTCTTTTTTTTAAATGTTTTAACTTCAAAAAAGCCGTTTTTTTTTTTTATTCGAGGGTGTGTGTGCAGAACACGTCAGAGATCTGAGAGAGTGGAGCGCCCGTCTGAGGGGGGGGTGGAGGTCTGTCTGAGGGGGGCGGGTGTGTGTGGCTTCAACACTCGCTTTGCTTGGACATCACGCACAAGACGGTTACATCACTTCCTCCTATAGCTGTTGACCTCAGTGTGCATGTGCGACTAACTCAACCACCATCAACACTTTTACACACACACACACACACACACACACACGCACACACTCGCACTCACGCACGCACGCACGCACACACACACGTCACACACCAGCACCACCACATACAAAGACTCAAGATGGCGAACAGAGAGAGAGAGGGGAGGGGTCGGTGGGTGGTAATAAGAGCAAAGATATAGAACATTTAGTATTGAGAACCTCTCTATGTTGGATTTAATCAGACGGATCGAAGTGCGACACCAAAAGAAGGGAAGAGGGGCGGGCTGTACAGAGTTCCACGCTGATCGGAAGCCGAATCAAACGACTGTACATCTGTGTTACAGGGGGACCGTAAAAACTGAGAGTGCTCCGTCGGGGCCGGCAGCCATCAGAGCAACCGCTAATAAGAGCTAAACCGACAGGCTGGAGAGAGGAAGAGGAGGAGAAGGAGGAGGAAGATTAGGAGCAAGACGAAGCTCTCGAATAATCCGGACGAGATTCCGAATCCTCCGGCCCGTCTGAACTGAAAGAACAGAGCCGGTCCGCGCTTCACACTTCCAAGGTGAGATCCGGCCGATGCGGGATCCATCAGTAGATCCACTTGACAAACATCCTTCCATCATGTCTTATAGAAAGAGAAGAGTACTTCAACAATGTTTTTTTTCTTCTTCTTAAGAGTTTGATTGGCAGGTTATGTGGGTTAAGACGTCCCTCCCCTTTGTGTTTACTCCTGATGAGGACCCTGACCTCAGGATCGTTGCCTCTTTCCCAGATCAGAACATTGGCATGCTGAAACCCTGGAGCGGTGGAGAGGAGATCGACTGTTAGACTGATCGGCCTGAACATTGCAACCACTGCAGTGAACGACATTGATCATCTCTTTGCAATCCACGGCAACGGCACAAGTTCAATCTAAGACTCAAACTGGCAAAGTTTTACTCACCGACTCGTCCTCAATCATCGCTGCAGAGTCGAAGAAGTCTGGTCTTAATTCTGCTCTTTCACGTCTGTTCCTCGATGGCGGCTGCGAAAGACAAAAAGCCAAATTGAAGCCATTTATCAGGTCAATAATTCTTAATTCATCTTTGTTTCTTCTGCCGAGTTTCACAGTTGAGATTTTACTCACCAGGTCGATCACCATAGTGTCTTCAAACTCCTCGTTCATGTCCTCCAGCTGACCCCGCGATGACATCATCACATCCTCGAAGATGGGCTCTGCGTCATCCTCCATCAGCCCGCGCCTGAAGGGGAAATTAAGGGCGAGACGAGACACGCAATTAGAGAAGAAGCGGCAAATCTACCTGTTTATCAGCTGTAACTTCATTAGGAACAATTAAGTCATCAGTTCGTGCGGCTGCTTTCAAATCCTAACACACTTACACAGTCTGCCGGACGCCCTGATTGCTGCGTGACTTGATGTAGTTCATGCCCGTCCTGTCCTTCCTGTTCACCTCGTCCATCTTCTGCTGGCCGAGCCACGACATCTGCATCTGAGGACTGAGGACAAACAGGGTCACCTTCCTCCGCTCCGTCTCGTCTGTCACGTTTCATTGTGTATTTTTTCGTGAAGTGCAACACTCACTTGTGTACGAAGTCGTTCTCTGATCCGGGTTCTGAGTCCGGGTCTGGCAAGTGTTCTGCTGGTCTGTTCTCTCTGAGGACTGTTGAGGTGAGCTGAGGGGTCTGCAGCGCCCCCGGTGTCTGAAGAGTGTCATTACGCAACATCCACGAGCCCTCCACACTACTCTCCTCTGAAATGAACACAGAGAAAGAGTTCAGTAAGAAGGTTCATCAACGGAGTGACCCTGATCTGTGTGTGTGTGTGTGTGTGTGTGTGTGTGTGTGTGTGTTTGCCCGTCTCCTCACCCTCTATGCGCTTCTTGTGCACCGGCGGTCGTCCCTTCTTGCTGCGGACTGAGCCGGTCTTGCTGCTGGAGCCCGATATGACGGACATGTGGTCCTCGTCTCCTCCCGTCAGCAGGCTGTTCCTGTAGGAGATCAGCGGCAGCCACACGTCCTCCCGGCGCTCCGACATCGACTCTGACATGAACTTCTCCAGGTACGAGTGGCTGAGGAGACACGCGGCATTTTAACATAATTTATGACGATAAATATTGATTTATTTTGAATGGCAAGGTTTGACCGAGTGGGAGAGAAGACGGACGGAGCACTTACACTGTCTTTTTGTCCTGGCGGATTAGTTTGGAGGAGAATTCACTCAGAACCTCAAGGAAGGCCAAGTTGATGGGAGGAAACTCTGGTCCCCGAGGATTCTGGTACTTGAAAGCAAACTCTATTCCATCCCTGAAGAGACGGAGAAAGAGACGGAAAGTTTTTGTATCCGAGTTAGAAATCCAATATCTTCACAACACAAAAGTCAAACTCTTGACTTCAGTTTATTGGATGTTGGGTTGACCTTAAAATATTAAAACATCCACTTTGACCAGTATTCATTTTAGTTTGTTCAGCACAGAAGCAGATTTGGCGAATCTCACCTACAGCTGCTAACGTATGTTATAGCAGCCAAAGAGTGGAGGCTGTAGTGGTGTAGCAGTGTCTGAAATCCTGAATAGTGGCTCTGGAAAAGATTTATTTCCTATTTTGATTTCAGTCTCAAATAATAATCAGTTTGCCTTTCCTTGTGCAGACTTAGTTGCATTTCACAATAATGTCAAAAAGTGTTATTATTAAAGTGTTTTCTATTGAGAATACATGAACAAAATTCTTTCCGTGCATGACTGAATATAAATCCTGCAGCCAACATTCACATTTTTATCTCCAGATTGAAATCGGCATCATTAAAATGTAGCACTGTGGTCTGCAAACTTTTAAAACCCACACGGGTCTGTAAAAGTTATCAACTTCCTGATTACAGCTGCAAGTCCAGTCTGGTCTTACTTGTGCAGCGTGGCAACAGCCTCTCTGGTCTTGATCTGATCCAGGCCGAAGGTGAGGGCGAAGCGGCGGGCCAACTCCTTGATGCCGCTGACGTGAGAAGACGTCCGGTCCAGGTTGGGTCCCTGGTCCTGCAGCAGCTCGTTGAACAGCTGCAACAACACACACACGCACGTGTTGACAAGGTGTTGGAGCGCACATAAATCAAAGCATGCAACGTTTCAGGCCAGGGAGCTGTGTATGCAGCCGGTCACATGGTCTTCATCAGCGTCTCACCTGCTGCAGACTGAGGATGAGGGTCTTGGCACAGAGAATCTTGTCCGTCTGTCTGGTTTTACTCAGGGTCTCCTTGATGATGTCGCCATAATCGTTATAATACTAAGGGCAGAAAAACCAAACAGTTAAAAACATGCAAGATGACACACAACATATGTGAATAAAATCTGATGTCCTGACAACCTCGGTTACTTTTTTTGTATTGTTAAAATATTTATTAAGTGTTTCCAATTTATTCCCCTCTTTAGACGGTTCTTTCCTCTATTTGGTTATCATTGTTTTTATTTATTGCTGCCCGTTCACTTCTATGCTGAAAACTAAAAATGACTACAGAGATAAAACTACATCCCTAGAGCATCCTAAAGAGCCTCATTTTCACATTGAACAACCACAAACTTGAGAATACTTTATCATGGCATTATTATAGGAAATCAAAGAAACTGCAAGAGAAAATTGCTCTAAAATCTCTTCTGCAATCTACTCCCAAGAATGAAGACGAGCATTTTTGCCAATGAATCATTTCATCGAATAGTGAAGAGAGTTTTAATAGTGTCTCAGTACCAATTTTTTTTTTCGGTTTTGTCATCTTATTTTGACCAAATGATTTGCCGGCTTCTGATTTATTTATTTTTTTTCATTTGTTTTCATACCGCTTGATTTCTTACGTTGATGGTGTCAATATTTCTGTCAAATATATATGAACACCCACCTTCATGTAGTGTTTGAAGATGTCGGCAGCAGCGGGCATATCCACGATGTCATAGATGATGAGTTTGCAGAAAGCCGCGAGCAGATTTCTCCTTTTGTGAAGAGCCTCGATCTTGTTGGCCTCGTCTTCCTCGTCTCCCTCTGAAGGCAGAAGAAAACATCAAATAAACACGAGGGTTTTCTTTATTTTCTTAAAACCACCTTTAAGCTTGCGTCATTCTTATCCAATTCCTAAAAGGTGTTCCCCTCGTCCTCACCCATGCTCTGACTCTCATCGTCCTGGTCGATGAAGACATGGTCCAGGACGAAGTTGAGCAGCTCGTTCTGCAGAGCGCTGTCGGGGTTGAAAACCAGCGGCTGGAGGCCCTCCCTGCCGCCGGAGACCAGCTGGTGACTGAAGATCATCAGCAGGTCGCAGAGAAGCATGAACGCCTGGACAAGAGGCACAAATGAGGAGGGCAGAACAAAATACTGATTTCTTGAGATGACAGAAAACATTTCCAACGCTTCCCTTGTCCCACAATTTTGGACAGTCCTGAAGCGTTAATTTGATGCTTTGATTTCATTTTCTAAAATCTCCAGGACAAGAAGCTGTTTCATAAATCAAGCTGACCTAACGCGTGGCACGCTGTGGCACCGTTTCTGCCATCCACTCTCCAAAACACATCTGTGATAGTAACGTTCGCAGTTCAACACTGATCGGGTCGTATCAGGTGTGTGTGCTTACCTGTTCTTTGACTGGTGTGTTGACGTTGGACAGGCACTGTTGGCAAACAGCCAGGAAAGACTTCACCACTCTCCTGAGAGCCACCAGGTCATCCTGCACACACACACACACACACATACACACTATTAGCCACACACAGAAATCAATACTGTCAGGCTAAATGTCTCGCCTGAGCTAACTGCACCAATGAAGTAATCGAACTTTAACGATCAGAATTAATCATCAGCTCTCTCGGCTGAGGCAGAATAATCAATACGCTTCGTGTTGACACTGGTGGAGTCTGGCGGAGGGCTCAGACTGCACAACTGATGATGATCAAGTTTATCATTATATTATTTTCATCCCCGTCAGTTACAATTTCCACTCGTGTTGTGACAACCCTAGTCAACAGGGAAGAATTGAGTGAGATATAATGGTTGCACGCGGGGGATCTTTAACCTACCGTGGGTGAGAGCAGAATTATTGAACTTGAGCTAAAAACAGCATCCTCCAACTTGTGACGCTACGCTGTGAGAGATTTGCCAGCAGTCGATTAGACATTAAGCTGTCTTGAAGGTTTCAGCTTCCCTCCGCCACAAAATAACAGCTCTGGGATCTGATGCCTCGATGCTGATTTAAAGTGTTAAATGAGATAGATTGGGGGTAAAGCCTCTGAATCGGGCCGGCTCTCTGCAGAAATACAGATAAGCTCCTGTTTGGATCTGTGAGTGTGTACTGTTAAAGCCCAGTCAGTGAAGTGAATCCAGCACCTTGCTGGGAGCCCCCTCTGTGATCTTGACCAGCTGCCACAGGATGGAGTAGTGCGAGCACTGCAGGGCCTGAACGGCTATCTGCTCCGGCATGGAGCCCTGCTCGATGCCCGCCTTCAGCAACCGGTAGCAGTTCCCGAATAAATCCCACCGCGTCAAGTCATGGGCACTGAGGCAAGGAATAAGAGGAAAAAGTCATCAAGTTTATGTAGTGGAAGTTTTACAGTAACATTTTAGCAACTATTTTCAGATATGGACTGAACGATTCATCGATAAAACTGCCAGAATATTCATCAAAATGTAAATATTTGTTAGAGAGAAAGAGAAAATCTTACTTGTGGAAAGCTGTGAGTCTCTTAAGAGTAGATAAAACATTGTAGATATCGTCATCATCGGCCTCTTCAGCCTGCGGAATGACAAACATGTGTTAGCGCACAAAGACTAGACTCATATTTCTTCATAAAAGCACAAGATAAAAGGCTACGACTTCGACAAAAAAACATACCTCCTGCAGCAGCTCCTCCACAGAGTGTGTAAAGCGATCGGTCATCTCATCGATGAGCTGCGAGCGGGCGATGTCGACGCGGTTCATGATGGTGTACTCCTCGGAGCAGAGGATGCTGTAGGTCTTGCTGCAGGCCTCGAGCACGTCCATCTCGATGTGCTTCTCCACCACCAGCCGGATCTGCTTCAGCAAGGCGTCCAGGTGCTTCTCCATACGCCCGGCGCTGTACACGTCCAGGTCAAAGAACTGAGGGATCTGCAGCAGGTTGGCCACCTTCTCTGAGTCTGCCTGGTACTGCGGAGGGCGGAGACGGAGAGGCAGGAATTAGACAAAGAAGCAGAACATAGAAAGAGGCATCAATCAACAGCTAGTACTTGTTTCTGTCTCCCCGTTTGATTGCATTCAGCCGACATACTTGTCCGGAGTGGCGTCCATTCGATAACACTACTCATGACTACATAAGCAACACTTTGATCAATTATATCGACAAACAGATCAGTCACTCCAGCCAAGTCATTAGTCAGAGTTACTGGCCTGTCTGGTGCTGGCTCTGTTCGGGCTGGATTTCAGGACGGTCTTACCTTGGACAAAAGCATCGGCAGAGCCATGATGAAGTGCTCTGTCAGTTTGTTCTTGTCGTCTATCTGGGTCTTCCTCTCCTTCGCTGTCAGTACCTAGACACACAGACACAAAATTTAATGTCAGATGTAGCCTTAGGCGTAAAAAATAGGCAAGCCAGAGGCACTAGAATGGTGGTTTTGTGTTAGATGGAATATTCTGTCCTCTTAATATGACGGGGAAAATCAATCACTGGGAGAAAACTTCTTCTATTGCTACTTCTGTCCAGAGCTGCTGAAAGACTAATAACTGTGTCATTACACTGAGTGTTCGTATACTTGACCTACCCGTTTGCCCGTGCCTCTGCCCACAGGTGGGTGTGCCTCTGCTGCCTGTCGGATGGTGCACACCATCAGCTCTATCAGAGCACTCTCCTGTCTGTCTGACAGCACTGCAGGGACGGACAGACCGACAGACAGAGACAGAGTTAGAGCAAAGGAGAGAGAAAGAAAGAGTCAGAATGTCAGCAAAAGTCAGACACAGAGTTTCAATGAACAGGATTTCATTGCATCACCTGTTTTAGCTGACAGGCTTACAGATCGTGTGTGTGTATGTGTGTGTGTGTTTTCTTACCATCCTCTCCCTGCACAGGCTCTTCTAACAGAAGTTCAGCCATACACTCCCAGTCTTTCAGCAGCTCCTGAGAGCTTTCCCACAGCGAGTCCACCAGGTAGGCTGCATGCTCGTGGAGCTACACACACAGAAAGACACTCTGAGCATGATCGAGTTTTACAAGCATTGTGTGAAAAGTTATAGTTATACATTTTTACATAAACTACAAAGATGGCGACATTTCTCTTTAGCAGAGTTAAATCGAGTAACTCTTTATGTTATTTTATTTACTTTACTGTCGCAAAAAGCTGTCAGCTTAGAGGAAGTAACAATAAATCATACAGCATGGTAATAACAGGGACAGTGTGTGTGTCTACGCATTACCTCGCTCTCCAGAAAGAAGAGCACGAGCATGCGGATGAGATTTCCGTTGGGACTGCTCCTCCCTCTGCGCTTGGCCAGCGCTTCTTCTGCCTGCGGGTCATGACGACTAAAGAGCCTGACAGACGAAGA
>OMLP01045286.1:20388-50956 GCA_900302685.1 Spondyliosoma cantharus
AGAGGGGGAACGAGAAGAGAGAGAGAGAGAAGGAAAAGAGGAAGAAACAGTTAGAAAGGATAAAGTAGGATTTACAAACCACTGTGAAATGGCAAACAAGATCCAACTAAACAACACGATTGTCATTATTCAAAATCAAAATGATCTTAAGATGAATCAGGTTGGACTCACTTCCTGTGCAGAAACTCTCCAGCAGCAACTGCCACCGGTCGGTGAGCAGAGTAAACCAGGTGGTACACGTTCTCGCAGTCCTCATTGGACAAGGCGTCCTCGCTGCCCCTGCAGCAGATGACCAAAATGAGCCACACTCAGCACACAGTTTAAAATAATAGGAGTAAGAGTTCCACGAAACTAAATGTATTAAATATATAAAGTTACTCACTGCAGGATGAGTGTGACCAGTCTGATGGCCTCCACAGCCACATCGTACTCCTTATCCAGTGTCATTGATACGATGCGGTCCTGTCAAACAAACAGAATTGAACAGGAAAAGAACTGGGATTAATAAGCAGAAGTGCATCACAAATCAGAAAAAAAAAATCACTCAGTTAAAAGCAGTAAATGTTCTTGTTTGCATTCTTGCGGCCGCTACCTTGAAGCGGTTGGTGAAAAGCTCTAACTTCGGGAACAGTTCTCTGTTTGTGTACAGGTTCTGCAGAGCTTTCAGGCACTTCAGACGTACTTCTCCTTGCTGAAAAAGACGCAGTTAGTCAGTTAGTCCTGCATGTTTACAAATGTTCAAAACAAAACAAAGTCTTGAAGAAATATGATAACAAAGGCAACTAGACAGTCAGGCGGCGGTATGACTGTGTGCTCACCCTATCGTGTAGTGTCCAACCAACATATTTCAGGTAACTGTCATTAAGAAAAGCATCGCTGTACATCTTCATCCACACTCCGATCTCCTCGATGCAGATGGCTCGGATTTCAGCGATTGCATCCCTAGGGGGGAAAAGAAAGGCATCGAAAAAAAAATCATGTCTGAATGTTAACACTGTCAATGTTTGTCATCATTATTATCAATAGGACTGACAGATCTGTTATGCATCATTACATCTATCATTATCAGCACTGACCAGCCCGAAGTGTTACCTGTAGCGATGCACAAAGATTCCCTTGAAGATGGAGTTCATCATGTTCTCTATTTCATCTTGGTTTTCCTGAAGCTGTGTGAAAAAGTGAAAAACGCAAGTTACAGGCAAGTAACACTTTAGATCTATAGCACAAGAAGCTAAACAGAGGTAACAGCTGTTTATTATCAACAATTTTGATTTAAAAATATGTTTTTACAAGTTGCAGCTCTATGCATGAAGGTTCCGAGTGTAAAGCCTTTCAGTTCGACACTACACAAGCTAATGCCTTCCATGAAGCATCAAACGTGACCGACCTCCTTCCTCTTCTGTAGCAGCAGCTCCAGCTTCTCGTTGGCTCGTTTGCCGGCTATCTTGTTCCTCTCAGCCTCGTACTGTCTCTGGGTGTTGTCCTGGTGGATGCTCAAGTTCAGCGCAACATTCACCAGCGCCGTCATCAGCTTCATGGCTGTGCGGGAACACAAATGCACGTGAATAGACGCGGTAATACGCACAGAAGCATGAAGATAACAGTTATTTTATTCATTGCCATTTCCAGCCACTTAGCAAGCGCAGTGGTCATGAAGCCAGCGTCTTTACCTGCTAATGTGGACGTGTGTCTGAAGGCTCGCACTTGGGAGTCGGACAGCCCAGTGAGGAGTGAGATCACCGTGTCCATCATGTACTCGTCGTAGATGATGCTGTACTGACACTGGCGGATCAAAACGCTGATGAACTCGCAGAAGTTGTAGCGAAACTTCTTCCACATGGGCCCTGGCATGGTGAGAGGATAATCCCCGCTGTCCTGTTGACGAAAAAACATAGAGAAGCTTTAATATCGTTCATCAGAATGATCAAACCTGATTGGCTTTTGATGAAGAGAATTCCTGCAGCTACTGAACGTAATAAACCGTTCCATCATTCACTTCAATGTCAGAGTAAAACAAATATGCTCGCTCTTGTGCGCTGACAGCAGGAGAACTCTATGATCTTTTATTCATTCTGGCTGTTGTTCTGACTTTCCTTCTTGTTATAGATGAACGAGACCAGAACCACTTTTATCTGTTTCACCGCTGCCATTTGTTTGTTTCTCTCAGTTCTGTCCAAAAATGTGTCATGCGTTGAGAAACAAATAAAAACTGAATTGATGTGAGATTCCAGAGTGACTTTCATCTTTTACTGTGCGATATTAATCATTGAAGCCACATACGAATATGTCTTTTTTCCAGTATTTTCTATTCGGAATTTTAAAACCTTATGAACTTAAAAATAAAAAGAAACAGGTTTGAGCTCTTGATAGACATCAAAGTGTCAAATCTGTTGGCACAGCCTTTTGGAGGGTCTGAGAGGAGATGGAAATATTCATACCTTAAAAAGTATTCTTAAAATCTATTGATTCAGTCTGCCTTTTATAACTGGGAATTTTGCATTCTTATGGCAGCAAAGGGGGATAGCAAAATAGACCAAATAAGTAATAAACAAAAGTACAAAAGCAAGATATGATCAAGAGGAGAATGAGACAGTTGTACCTTTCCTTCGGGGAACAGAAGTTATATTCATAACATTTCATTACCTCATCAAACTCCTCAGTCATCTTGCGGATGATCTCTGCGTTCTGCATGTTCCTGAACATTTCAATCCTCACGGTGCCTGGTTACACAACAATAACGACACGATTTATTCCAGATGTTTGACTCATGATTCATGAAGCTGCAGCAGTAAAATTTACGACTCTTACCTTTGCACCCGGAGCACTGGATGAAAAAATTGATGAGGTCCAGTAGCGCCAAATCTCTGTCCTGTTTATATGATTCAATCCACTCGTCCACCACAGACTGCGCGCACACACACACACACACACACACCGAGAAAGTAAAACTCACAGTCATAACTGATAGATTGTTGAATGTTTCCTCTCCAGATAGAAAACATATTTTACAAAGTGGAATCTGATTTCAAATGACAGGAGCACAGATGGAACTTTAAAATAAAACATCCTGTGAGATATAAGCACAAACAATTTTCAAATTAAATTTTAACTGAATTGAACAAATTCACCTCTAAAAAATTAAAAGCGTCATTCACCCACCTGCATGGCACTCTTGCCCAGTTTGACCACCTCAAACAGAGTGACGGGGTCTCCCCCGTCTCCATTATGTTGAGCCACACCGTTTGCTTTCCCTCGCCCTCTTGCTACGCCCACAGCCTTGTCCGTCGGTGACTTCCGAGGCTTCTTATTGGATGCCTGCGGGGACAGATATGTGAATCAAACAGGAAGGAAACAAATCACCCAAACACTCATATTCAGACTGAACCTTCAGGTGCACACAGACTCGGATTTATGCACCCACTCAATGATAGAAAGCAGGGAAGTCTCAAAGTCCGACACATATCTACCGACGTAGGCACCTACCGGGGCTTGTTTTCCAGGCCTCCCTCTCTTCTTCTTGCCTTTCACCTCTGGATCTTCCATCTCACTCATGCTCATACTTAAGCCCACTGCATCTGTTGCCCCAGACTCATTGGATGAGTCCCTAAGAGAACACAACACACATATAACTCACATGCACTTGAAAGCTTTAATTCATCCATAGAAGAGATGAAATGTTTAGCTCCAAAATGACAGAAAGCAGTCAAACTACAGGGATGAAAAGCAAATCAAATGACTTGTTTTAGTCAAGAATAAACACATATTTCTTACAGTGCTGTAAATGCATGCAATCTTCTTTTCATGTTAAGTGTGTGTTTCACTCACTGTAGGACGGGCAGCTCCGACGTGATCATTGTGGTTTATGGGGGTGGCGGTGGGATGCGTAACTCTGTCTTATGTGCGTCTGCAAGACGGAGTGTGTTTGGAGGTGCTAGACTGTGGCTCAGCTGGGGGTAAAGTTCAGGAGAGGGCAGGGAGAAGAGGCTGCAGGACGGACTGCACTCAACTTGGTGGCACTTAACTCTCTTCAGCTCCTGCAAATATAAAAAAAACAACACAGGGAAAGAAAGGAAATTGTTATAAAAACAAGCATTTCAAGATGAATCCAACAGTAATAACAATCGATGATGCAGGTGTTCTGCTACAAGGATGCCTGTGCAACAGTCAAGCATGAGCACAGACACAGACACCTGATTTAGATGTGTAACGATTTATTAGATACAACTATGACAAGTGACTGCTTTAACTGGCTTATAATATTACTTAACCCCTGAGAGGTTATAAGATGTGTGAGGACCCATTTTCCAAAGTGTCACAACTGTAAAAATGTCACTGAAAGCAGAGAGAGACAGTTCAATCCTTCACTCTGGTCAATCAGCCTATGGAGGTGGAAACGGGGAAAGGAAGACACCAACTGGCCACTTTGAGAACTACAACAGCAAAATATTGTGGGGTGTATAGTGAGGATTTGTACACAGGAGTGATTTTGGTATAAAACAACTTCAGAAACATCCTGCCGAGTGTTAAAAACGGATCACGGTACCTCAACCCAGTAAGCTTCCTTCATTAAATGTATTTAAATAAGACTGAGATTATCTTAAAGTGTGACATTACACAATTTTAAACTTTGTGAAAGTAGAATCAAAGCTTTGCCCTCTGGTTAAAAAGTGATATTTAGTGTTATTTTAGACAAAACATGGAGATTCCATATGATTTTATTTTATTTTTTTAGAAAAAATCTGTCCTAAATTGTGAAATTTCCACATGTGCCACTAATGATGCAAACTCAATAAAACAATCCCAAAATGCCTTGCAGTCACAGCTAAAAAAGTGTGGCTAAATTCTCACTCAGAGGACTGACAGCTAAATTAATTATGACAGTAGTTATTAACCTGTTCGTATGCTAATGAGGGCAAAGAGCAGAGGAGGAGCACTGCCGCTCTTTGCCACAAGAGGCAGTACGATCCACAAAGTGCTCTGCCCAAAGTCCATCTCCAAACTGCTTCATTGTGTTTTAACTGGGACGAGTGGACTCAGAAAAATCACCAAAACACTCATTTAGCTCGCAGCTCGGCTCCGGTCCAGTTCTGTCCACCTACGGACAGTTTTAAGGGAGTATTTTCCCCAGAGTGTGTGTGAGTGTATACGTGTGTATTTGAAAGTAGGTCTGGGCAACAGTAGGGGGCAGGCTAAGAGAGTATGTATTTAAATACAGTCTTCCACACAGTGTTTGTACTGAGGAATAGCATGGGCAGGAGAGTCCCCTGTTTCACCACACTGAACTGCGTGCACACACACACACACATGCACACACACACGGTTCTTACACAGTCATCTGAGCAAACAGCAACACTGTGAGAAAGGAGGTCAAGGTGAAGGCAGGATTTCAATCATTGCCACCTGAGAGTCTATTTTTAAAGTCACAGGCTGTGTTTGGCGTCTGGCTGGTTGTAGTAATATTAAACGAAATCAGAAGTTTTCCAGCCTTCCACAGGCCACAGGCTGGTATTTGACCTGCTTGCATGCACACGAGCTCCTCATCGATTTCGGTGCTTGATATTCTCACCGCGGATACTAAACCTACAGAAATGAGAGAGAAGCCCATTTCTGCTGACAAGGTCGGTGAGGGAAATAATCCTGTCCGTCTGTTGCATGGCATGTTAAAAACTCCACTGGACGAGGCAAAAATGTTAACTCGCAAAACTGCCACAATAAAGATGACAAATCCAGCTGCGCTTTTAAATCGTTATGCGCTGCCTGAAGCTGCACACGCAAGCTTCGTCAATGTCAGCAGCATTAGAAGAATATTTCATAGAATGGGATAAAATGTGCAAAGGCCGACAGCTCAGAAGCACGCTGTAAGTTACGTGCAAATAAATCGCTTTAAATAAGATGCGAGCAAAGAAACGGACAGTGGAAACTAGAAGGAAAGGAATATGAATTCCTTAAATCTTGTAGTAGGTGAACTGAGGGTGACATGCGGTGTGGACATTTGAGACTTTCAGCTAACACTTGTTTAAGTGACAGTCAGACTAAAGAACAACAACGCCTCACTAAAGTAAACACTGTACTTTTAACACTATGTTAAAGCTATTTTTTGATGAATTCATGTTTTTACAAAAGAGCTGAGTTATTTCAGTTTGTTAAACATTTTTAACATCAGCACTTTGTAACTATTTCTTCTTTTGTGTGCTGTGATTTAAGTTGATCTGCACAATTACTCCTGTTCACAATCATTTACATAACACATTAGAATACATTACATTCCCTCATCTTGACTGTGTTGTATTCTACAAAGTCTAACCATTACGGACACAGGGTACCGATACACTATGATGATATGAACGAACAAACAAACAAAGAGGTGGGAGAAGCTGTCAAATACAAACTTAAATACACATTAAACGCCAAATGATCAATATTTTAGAAGAAGGAAAAGAATCTGGCTGTAATTGACGAGACAATGACCAGAGAAGCTTGCGTTAATGAATCATCACATCATTTAATCTTGTCTAATCAGCTTGAGTGATTTTAATTTGCGGATGAATCCCACTTCAAGGCTCCACACGTCGCTTCGAGAGCGAGAGAGGGCTGTGACTAAAAACAATCAGGATGTCGACTGCAAGACACTAAAACACACAGTGAAAAACGATTTCTCCTCCAGTGACTGACTCTTGAGACTGGCTATTAGCTCTACTTTATAACTAATTAATAATTGATTAATGTCATCACAAAATGTAACTGGATCGGGCGGCATTTGAGCACCAAACAGTGGAGGCAGCGAGATCGCTCTTATTATGTCACCTCCACCTATCTACTTCAGAGACTGTTATATCTCAGCCACCTGCTCTTATTTTGAACCCCAACATGCCTCCGAGTCCCTCTCATCATCCGATTATCTTTCTCCGAAGGGAAAGGGGAAGTCAACTTCCTTGTGTCATGTTTTCACAGAATTTAAGGAACAGGAAAAGGGTGTGTGTGTGTGAGAGAGAGAGAAAGTCTGTCTGACCCATTATCGACCAACAACTAAATAATCCTTGTTGCATGTTGGCTTTTTCTCGTTTTTCCCAACACACTGGCACTCTCCCTGGCTTCCTCACACCCGCACACAAACACACACACACACACACACACTCTCACACAGAGATTGTAGAAGCTTCAACAGGAGGCTATGAATAATTTGCAGTGAGTCTCCTGAACTGTTCCTCAATTTTAGACAGGATAGAAGCAGCCAATTGCATTTTACTTTGCACCTCTCTCTCCCCTTTTTTCCTCAGCTCAATACCATTTACTCTAAATGGCACGAATAGAAACAAACTCTCCCAATAAATAACAGCAATTACTGCCAAAGCAGAATAATGAATTATGCATGTAAGGCCACTTCCCTGTTGAGTCAGTTTAGTACATTTCTGGCTGCACCGCTATCATCTCTGCCCTAAACTGAGCTGTGGTGTCCCTGTTAACTGATCGAAACTTGGGAGAGAAAAAGCTTCTGCACGTGTCGTTTTTTTTGTCTGATTAGCAGGCCACAGCTAAAAATGATATTACATTTACCATAATAAAAGACTCAGGACCCTAAAACACCAGGCAGAGAGTCACCAGCTAATGTCCGGCTGATGGTGAGAGTCTGAAAACCTAATTTATAGCGATATGCTGGGCACCATCGCCCCTTGATGATGGCTTTTCGGCGGCAGAGCCCATCAGTGAGAAAAAAACACTATGAACACTGATTGGCTGTGCAATTAGGCCAGGCGTGCTCACGGTGGGGCACAGAGTTTGGCTTGCCAGATGTTTCTAGCAACAAAATTCAAAAAGTAAAGAATTCAGAATCTGAGCAGTCAATCAATGGAATTGATTTTAGCCTCCAATGAATGTCCAGTGAAAAACATTGACAAACCTTGCTTTATCATAACAACAGTTTATGCAGTCCTGAGTCTACCTCCACCTCGGGTCTGTTATTGCACATTCATAAGAATTGTTTATTTCTTGTATAGTTGTATAGATTATTATTGTTTATAGTATAGTTTGCACTGTGTATATACATTGTATATATTTTGCTTTTTATTTATATTATGTACAGAGTGTTTTTCTTTCTTTTTTTTGTGGACCCACTGCTGCTGTGACAAAATAATTTCCCAGTCTGGCATCAATAAAGTAATTCTATTCTATTCTATTCTATTCTATTCGTAGTAGAGAGTTTGACAGAGTTGCAGAATGTACGAGCTGGTTGGTGTTGGTTGTAATCTTTGCGGTGCATAAAGAGGACAACACTTCACTAATCAGGGTCGTCATGAAGGCTACAAGCAGAATTGTGTTGGTGTAACATTAAAGTTGTTATAGATACTACAAGTGTTGCTGGAGTTCCCACCTCTTTAGACTTTTCACCTTCTCCATGTGCATTGGAAGTGGGTGAAGTTGTACCAGAAACCTCTACTCTGCTTCTACAGTCTTTGTGGTGTGTTCATGTGAAACCTTTTGACTCAGTGGCAACTCAAATGTCGGCCCCTGCATTTTTGCTTTTGAAATTGGAGAACTTATTTCAGCTCTATATAGCTTGAATCTAAAGTAGTTACCTCTGATGTTTTCTTTGTTCACTGTTGATCCATTAGTTACAGAATAACATTTTCAACACTTTCTTTTGCAAATGGGATAGTTTAAAATACTGAAAGGGAGAAAAGGTAAACAAAAAGAAAGGAGCCCCATATTTCATCCAGGCATCCTGTCATATTGAAACCATTCGTGTTCCTCACGTATAGATATGCACAATGCTCAGTAGAGGAGTTTAATTCTGGCAATAGGACAGCGGAAGGTTAATAAAATGAATTACAGCCCCAGTGAGAATAATAAAACTTCATGTAGCCTCTTCAAACGCACAGACCAGGCCAACAGAAACTTTGCCAGGTTTATAGGGAACATTAAGAGCTAACAGTGCAAACAAAATGGAAAATTGACTTCTTCTTGTTCTGAACAAAATAATAATGTGTCCGGATTGTTTTGTTTTGACACTGAGGTCTTAATGAGCGTCTTAAAATCTCTAAAACATCGTCCAAAAGCTGAACAAACTTTGAACACAGACGGAAAACAAGTATATTTCATTTGGACGTTAGAAGAACAGTAAAAACTTTTATACTGCTGTGAGAACTGGATGAACTACACATGCAAGAGCAGGTAAGCTTTAGTCTGATTTCACACTCAAAACTTTCTCCATTTTAGAACTGGTAAGAAATTCATGAAGTGGCAAGATGTTCACCAGGTAACAGTAGACTCTCATGTTTAAACAAACACACCGTGGGTCAGGTGGTGCGGTTACAAGCACCACTTCAGAGCAACTAGAAACAAACCCACATGTTAACTATCTCTGGTCTGCAGAGGTTTGTGTGTGTGTGTGTGTGTGTGTGTCTACTTAAGAGAGAGTGTAAGACAGAGAGACAACGAGCGAGCATCTGAGAACCACTTAACATGCATGACATGTTCTCTAGGAGGCAGGCCGGCGTTGCTATAGCAACTGGTGTGGGTCATAAGCCCGGCGGTGGCGGCATATTTGATTGGCTGAGTGGAGGCAGGAGGGACCCATAGTAAGAGAGGGGGGGGGGGGCAGAACAGAACGGGACCAGTTACAGATCCAATCAGTGAAACCTGACTTACAGACTCTTACAGGACTCCTACATTGCTGAGGAAAGTTACTGTTCGATTAGTTCCTCTCTCACCGATACGATTCTGTAGGCGTCCAGGCACATCTGTCACACAGCTTGATTAAATCAGCCTGTTGTTCAGTTCTTTATAGTCATCGTTCAATCCCATTCGCGATATTGCTAAAACTTTGCAACAACTATGAGTAAACAGCAGGCTTAAGAAAAAAGTTGCAGACACAGTGTGCAAAAACTGGCCCAACTTTAACTTGACTTCTTAATGAAATCGGGCTTCCTGGATTTCTGGACTTCATTGTCTCACCGATACCTAAAACAATACACCCCTCACAGTGCAGCTCCAGTGCCTTTTTTTTTTTTTTTTAGACACGCAGGCCTGTTACGTAGCCACATTCGGACAGACAACACCGCAATGTAAAGAGAAAAAGACAGGAAAAAGAAACTCAGTTGCTTCATTCATTTCATCGAAGCCAAAAAACAAACAAACAAAAATCAGAGGGTTGCCAAGTTTAAAAAGTTTGAACAGAGCCTCCCTTTGCTGCAACACGATGTAGTCCATTTCAATCAGAGCTCAACTGTTAAATCAGTCAGCCCATATTATCTACTATGACAGATATTGGTATCAGCATCAATGATGTCCAATAGGTGCTGATATGAAAACCTTTTTTTTCCCACATATTGTGATGCAGAAAAGGATTTCTGGGGTAAATTATAATTACAACATCTCCATTGAGATTTACAGTTTCAGATCTTATGTGTATATACAAATACACATAAACAAGGTCTATGTAAACTGCAGCAATACTTGACACTCAAATGCAGTACTGTTTTCTCAATTCCCTCTGCACTCCAGCACCATTTCCAGTGCAAAGTTTCTCCTCACCACTAGTGCCACAATTATAGAGAAGGAGAGCAACAGAATTACTTTGGCTATGAGGAAACATGGCAATAGACTCCTTTTGTAATAGCTCGATAAACTTCTGTTTATAGCAGGCGAAACATTCTGCAGAGGCAAACCTGTTATCGCTGAGCAAATGTTAGAGAGTCAACACAATGAATGCACGACACACCTGATTATGCGGTGGTGCTATGACAATGAATGGATGAAATCCTTCTCAAGGTAATAAATCAATTCCAGTGCCAGAGGCTTGTATGGCCGAGACAAGCCAAAACACCTCGACAGAAAAGCATAAATCCAGTTTTACAAAACGTCTCTCTTTGTAGCCAAGCCTTTCATGGTCACTTCATGCCCTTCAACTGTGAAAATATTCCTGAATAATTTCTCTTTTTCATTTCTTACATTTAAAATTCTGCTCCCGTTTCAGCAAAACAACTGCAATTGCATGCATGAAATATACAGTATGTCCACCAATTAGCAAAATAACAAGTTCACAACACGCCTCGACAGCTCTGTGCTGAAGCAACGGCTAAACGATTATGGCAACATGGGGAGAAAATAGCCCACAGCTTATTATGAGGTGCTATTTCACCGATCCCTGAGGGGGAAACCTCTCTCCCTCCTTCTACAGGGAGATCAGAGAGTGCAGGGTCAATCACACTACAGTGCCACTGCAGCTCATAATGATTGAGCACTTGTAATGGTGACACTTCAGCAAGGTGGATGCCAGGTAGCCGCGGGGGGGGGGCCTCAACATTTTCACTGCAGGTGGACAACTGCAACTGAACTGCACTTTACAATCACTCCCTTTTAATTCTTTTAACGATTACGATTTTAAAGCAGCATGGCGAGGATTTAACCGATGATAACAATAAGGTGATGACTGTAGAGTGAGTGCGCCTTGCAAATCTGCCTGAAAACTTGGCTAACACACACACACACACACTTTCCTGCTGTCATGGTCCCTGCCGGCCGATTCTTTTGACAACTATAACCTGCACTGCGTCTGCTATAATTGGCCGTTATCTCTCGAGACAGACTGTAGTGAGCCCCTGTATCCAATACTGTGGGCTATGACTGTGAAGCATTTGGAATAGAATAAAAAATCTCAAGACCGGATTCACCATTAATAACAACAGGAGGGAAGAAGCACAAGACTTTAAAAACAGATGGTTGTCCAGATACTGAACGTGTCCTTGTGCATGTGCTGTCATCAATAAAGCTATTGTGACTATTTCGGTCTCTACAGTCAATATTTGAGGACGTGAAAATCCTGCATTGTTGAGTAAAGCTGGGTATTAACACTTCCCACGAGGGCCACCTATGAGAGGAATGCGTACATCTATAAACAGGAAAGAACAAAGTCAAAAAACAGACACAAAAAGAAAATCAGAGAGAGAAAGACATTTTTGGGAGAATAATCCAGAAAACATTTCATCTTTGTGTACTTAAAAAAAACACCTCAAGACAACCTGACAGAGAAAAATGTATTCTAATAAAAGTTATATTAACTAGATTCATTGTAGTGGTGCATAAGCTGGCTTTGGTGTGTTTTGTCAAACAGTTACCAGCTGTTTGCAAGTCAATGCCTTTATTGTCATGTTAATTAAGCTACAATGCATAATTAGCCCCCCCCTTTTTTTTTTACAGTGCCTGTGTGGCCTCAGGTAGGCAGTGGGCACAATGCAAAACATCAAAGTGTGCTGCCAGTGAAAGCACAAAGAGATCCAAGCTTCACAAGAGGACAGAGTGCCAACAGGACGCCCCACGAGTTCATTAAAAATGCATTCAATCAACAAAACAAAAGACGTGCAGGACATTTCAGAAAATTGAAATAACATCCAAATTCTGCTTAACAACAAACAACAATTGTCATTTGTTAATCAGGATTATTCAAATCATTATATTTGTCCCAAAGGGGCAGTAGCACAGGCTTGTAGAGTAGTGCAGGAAGGGGAAAAAGTATAAATAGAGAAAACACACATAACATACAGGAATAGGAAGGAAGTCATAATTATGTTCACAAGCCATTTGTTCTGTCCGGCTCACTTCTCGGCTAAAGCTGGTGAAAGATTGATTTTGTACTCTCAAATAACAGGATTTCTCCAAGAACGGCCTCAATAACACCCTCAAAAACCAACAAGGTAGATAATGATTATACAAAAATGATCATCTGTAGTTCTCGTTTTAGTAAAAGGTTGTGGAGAATCACTACATTTCCTCAATCTGGGTTATTATAAAAGGAACCTTAAAAAGAAGGAAGTCATCAAATCATTGAATCTCACTTTGGTCATCCTTCCTCTCTTGGTCCCACAGAAGACCGACAATCCTAAACCCCAGACATACAGAAGTAGTTTAAGAGTTTACCACTTGAGCGATGGAGAAGAAAACCCACTAAACATTTCCTTACAGCTTTTACAGCCTTGTCCCTACCACCACAATATCATGCATCATTACTTCCACTCCTCAACATATCCGCAAAATAATATGACTCTAAGCCTCTTCGAGTAAAGAGTGCGGTCACACACGGATAACAACACGACTGAATGCCACAAGGAGTGCGTTCCCTTAAAATCTCTTCGGCTTTTCGAAAAAAAAGCAAAACTTTATGTGCCACAAAGAAGATATTTCGGGAGATTCTAAAACATGCCTCCAAAGAAATGGTTTGTATTAAGACCGAATCGCTGTCCTTGAAGCAAACAAAGGCTGTGCAAGTTAAAGTTAAAAAGCCACTTAAGAGGAAGACTATCCACTATGTTACTTAATGAACCGCCGAGGGGGTAAAGTAAATTCAAGCCGAAGAAACTGGGAAGTTATTATCTCCCTTTAGATTAGAGCTAATGCACTGCTCTGTGGAGCTCTAACTGACTGGCACAAGCTAAAGCTGCTTAACTTTGTCCCTCCAGCCTCTTGACACTGTGCAGTACTGATGTTACATTCAGCTCAGGCTGAAGTGGATTAACTTTTACACCTCTTTCTTTCTCTTGTTCCATATGTTTGCTCTATTTAAAGGCGTCCCAACAATAATCTGGGAGGCCCAATAACATAAAAACTGATTGATGGACCTGTCTGAATAAATAGGTGGGAACCCCCTTTTCAAAAACATTTGTCTTTACAAGGTTGGTTTCCATAGCAACATAACCTGACACAGACCTCAACTCATTTTCTGCTCAGCGGTCATCTACCATTTCTATCATTTTCTCAAAAAACGGTTTATCTTGACACTTTTGGCTTGCAGAGAGTTTGACCCAAATCAGCCTCAGCTGTTATCTGGAACTGTAAAGCATGCAGTGTTATCTCCTCTTCTCCCTGGCAGGCTGTGGTGGTCTGCTCAATGTACTTTCACCACCTCAATTTGTCACAGTGCTCAGATGTTGTAAGGAGGCAGAGGCAGGGGCAGAGAAAGGTGTCTCTAATCTTCATTGATTTGTGGTGTATCACTGAAGAGCAAAAGGTGAACTCTGGGCGGTCGAGGGTAGTGGACTAGTTTAACACGGATGGATTTAAATGGATTCAATTAACCTGAATCTTGGTTGACCTGCTGGCCTGAGGGATCATCCCATAACATGAAAAATGAGAGGGTCAATCCTCTAGACGGCAGGTCAAATACTCCTGAAAGCACCAAGAACTTTACAAATGCCTCATACTGTGCTTTGAGCCATCTGACTGCAAGCTTGTCTGAATTAAAAGGAAAACCAGTGTGCATAAAAAACATGTCATGGAAAAAAGGAAGAAATGAGGCTTCGTCAATTTATTTCAGGAAAGAAAAAGAAATCTTTAAACAGATTGACGATGTCTGTCAGAGCTGAATTAGCCCATTTTCCTATAAAATGCCAGAGGAACCACCTGTTTAGTTTCCACGCAACCCCCCGGACATCTCCAGTATGCGTTGTAAAATACATTGCAGCAGCTTAAAGTAAGACAAATAGCCTGCAATCAAGTCAGACAGCTGCGTGTGTAAATCTGAGCTGCAGAACAATTCAGGAAGAACCAGTTTTCTCACAGCTATCACTGCTTACTCGCACTACGTTTACATGCACAGCTCAGTCGGATTACAGCCATAGTTTGACTATGCTACTCAATCGGACAACTGCAATTGTCCGAGTATACATGCCGGTGAGAAAATCGAATTACTGGCCGAAGCATGTCATACCCCGGTGCGATAGGTGGCCATGTACCAATTTCAACTAGTGGTAATAGAGCCACCTCTGGCTGACCTCTTTACGTCACCAGCAACAACAAACTCTGCCTCGGCATTTGAGAAAGATGGCGTACGAAGAGCAAGACGAAGCGACATCTTTGTACATTTTTACCCTGGGAAAAAAATCTTGAGCCTGCGTAGAACGCAAAATCCGAATCCGATCCGATGGAACTTATACATGCATAAATAATGCGACTATCAATCGAATAATCTAGGTGTTTTAATCCAACTATGAGAAATTCGATCCGGTCCGATTTTAGTCAGACTAAGGCGTATACATGCATCTTAACAATCCGATCATAGTCGGACTAACCCAATAACTCGGTTTTCTCGATAATCTCGTCTGATAATAAAACACTGTGTGAACTCAGGTCTTTACTTGCCACACCTAAAACGGTTATTGTTGCTCTTACGAAACATCCGTTCATCTCACGCGAGTTAGGACAATGATAATCTCTCACTGATCCTTAAAAAGTCTGACCAGGGTTTGAGACTAAGAGTGTCACGACCGACTCAGGGACAATGGAAAATGTGTTTGAGATCTTCCCCAGCATGCATCCAGGACGATGGGGGTGTTTCTGTGCAGTATGTTTAACTACCGCTATCATCTGCAAGTGCGTGAGACCGTGAGGTAAATATAAGCCACTGATAAAGAGCCCTGAAGACTACAATAATAAAATGCATTTTGACATTAGTAGGATATTTTTAATTTTTCATACAATTTGGTAAATAAAACAACAACACCTGCCTCTAGTCATTCACGGGCGATTAAGCAATGTGTTGGCGGCTCATAAATTACATTAAGCGGCTTTGTTAATCAAAGGTGTGTTTGTGCCAGAATTAAAATCGACAACTGTATTTTTCAGGCAGCATCTAACAGCCTCACTACATTATAAGATTCATTAAATAAACTGGCCAAGGTCATGTGCTTTGTGTCTGCGAGAGAAGCTGTGAGCTGCTACATAAATATAATTTAAAGGCAGGAGCACTCAGCGGAATGGCTAAGCAGCACAGTGAACGGCATCTAGTGGTTGTAACTGACAAAAATGATGTACTTGTATAATTAAATGTAATACTAGAGAGCCTGTCATCACAAACCACTGGAGGAAAAAACTGTTAAATCTGAGGACTTTTCTGTTCTACAAGACACTCTGGCGAGGGGCCAACACCCATTCAGAGTAAGCTGCTCAGTTTTCTAACATTCTGGGGCTGCAGGGCCAACGAGGTCCATGCAACAGTATGATTAGTAAAACATGCCATCTTTAAATATTTCAGTCATCCAAGACCCTTCTGCTTGTCTTACCGAGCACCAAGCAATTTTTAAAAAAATTTTTTTTACTGTGTTTCACACCGAAAAAGTCCTGCTGCATCACACAGAGCAGAGCTTATTCTTAACGTTGGTATCTGATGGCAACAGACCGGCCATTCAGTTCAGATCCGCGAAACAAATCAAAGGGAAAAAATCATGCGCGGGGCGAAAAACTGATGGACATGTTTAAGTAGCTTTCATTCATGCAGAGATGTAAATATGAACTAAATGGACAACTTAAATATGTAGTGATGATAATACTCGCAGAGGGAGAAATATTTTATTACATGAAAGTCAGTAGTCAGCCAGTATGTTCACACGGATAACCCGACACTGATCACACTGTGATTGAAGCCTTTATGGTTCTCTTACAGCCTGACATTACATGATATGTTTGTCAACTGAGTAAATGTGTGGAAAGTAGAACGGGATGTAGGAAATGTCTCAGACATACAAAGAAGTAAGAGAGGGAAACTGAGAGAGTGAGTCTTTCTTCAGTGTGATGAATATCCACAAGCACTATTAGGTGGAGTGTTAGGTGAAGAAAGAAGTGACCTTTCTGGAGCATGTGAGTAAATTCAAACCACAGGATGAAACTAAACTATGCAAAAACAAACCTAGCTGTGTTAATGGTGCATGTTTATACAGCCAGAGTAATACATTCACTTAATTATCATAGATTAAACAGTTCGAATGAAGCAAACTAACGATGGGCACGTGTTCATTTACAGATGACAAGATTGGTTTAAAAGTTAAGTTAAAGTTATAAGCCAGAATATGGCCTTAAATTAAAAAGGCTTTATCAGGATGCTCATTATATATCTTAATATTCTGAAGTCTCCTCTCACATTATGATAACGATGTAATAATACCTATATATTGGCCAACCCTAGAATCAGTCATTGGTGCTCACAAGTAACACATCTGCAACATCTGCATCAAACACATTTGAAACCTGCAATGCTTTGCCGAATGTGTCACTCTGACTGATTTAAATAGGAGTATGTGTCATATAAATATATCTATATATTTCTGAGCAGCTAGGAGCCGCTCATAATTATATTTCCCACTGTTTTTAATTTACTGAGCAACGACAATGAAAAAGGACCAGAATAGGTTTCAGTTTCGGTCTGACTCTCTTTATATTAACAGAAATACATTTTCGAGTTTCGAACAGGTGGCAAATACAGAAATGGCTACTTTGTGTGTGAGGCAAAGAGAAAACTGTAAAGTATTAAGTATTTGATTTTTCAAAAACATATGGCGAACCAACTGTATCTTGTAGGAAGTAATGCTACATCTTAGGACTTTTTCACACAAAGAATATGTGACACTGCAGGCTTCATCAATCTGTTGTGTTGGCGTTTTGCCATTCTGACATTTGAATACAGTGAAACTACTGGTACTTTTTCTCATTTGTGTCTTCATTTAAATACAATAAACAGCAAATGTGGTTGGCTCTTTTACAACAGCAGACCGTGCACAAGCATTGAATGAGAGGATGTTTAGTTGTGGCCACTTGCTCACATGCTGTATGTGAAGTGTTTTGCAGGATGTTCAGTTAATCATCCACACAGTTGGCATTAATAAACATGGAAACTGTTGGAGAGGCTGTTGGTCTGATTATTATTGCAAGATGACTTTTAACATCTTTTGCCCGGTTGCATCGTGCAAGGAAAATAGTTTTTACATACTGATCTGATATGAGGAGGTAGATCTCCTCACCCGTTTTAAATGGACCTGTTCACAGTGTTTCTCTCACATATTAAGAAAATACATTTACAACAATTATCTTTGAAGCTATTACAATTTAATCTCCCTCTCTCTGTCTGTTTCACCTTGAGCTAATGCAGCCTTCACGTTAATCTCAGGGCATTTAATTCAAATGTGTGTGATGTTTTGAAGGCTTGGTAAGATTGCTGGCATGACAGCACTTAAAAAAGTGACCAGGGTCCTTATTTGAGAGCAGGTTAAACTGCTGTCAGATTAATGTAAAGGAGCGTATATCTGAGCGGGGCTTTGAATTTATATTCCTCTGTGCCCACAGTTCGGTTGTCAATGTGTGAACTACAATAGCTTCAGATGAAAACGTATGCGAGTCAGCACAAAGGATTTGTGTCAGGGAAGAAATATCAAGTAGAGGTAGAGATTTACTGGAAGATCAGACACGACTGATCCGTCTGTGAATAAAGGAACAGAAACGCGAGATGGCAACAGCAGGCAGTAACCTGCATGATCTGTACATGCTGCAACAGTAACCAACTACAAACAGGAAGTTTGAGTTCGCTTGTGACTCAGCAGACCAGAGGCATATGTCACATACTCACAATAGCTTTAGTTCATAATCACTTCTCAACCTTAACTGCTTGACACCGTTCATACTTACTCTCACCAGAGCTCTCTGTGGCTGCAGAAATTAAGTACCGTCAACTGCAGAAAGGCAGAGCTGGGAGAGTTCAAGTTTGGTGTGATGAAGCATTCACTCTAGCACCTGCCAGCTCAAATTAAAATGGTAATAAAGTGATGTTAACATCTTTACGACCCAGGGCAAATGCTAGTTTAAACACATGGCCTTCACTTCTGCACAATTCAAAAACCATGTGGTCAGAACTGATACAAGGCAGACACAGAGATGGCAGCCATGGGTTAATCATCCACAGGACTTCTAAACTGTATGGTGTGCACCTTCCTGATCCCTTCACTGAACCTACTGTACATTACAACAGCGTTTAGCATTAAGAGCACCTCGGTGAACAGCACATTAAAAACTACCTAAATCATCCTGCTGCCACAACAGCAGTCTGCTCTCTCCTCCTCCCTGGAAAATATGTAACTCTGAATGTGTTTAGGGCCGGACGTGGAGACTGTGTCATTACTGATCTGGAGGGAACAAACAAGTATGCACACGTGTGCAAAGTAGTCAAAGTTGTATCACAAAAACAAATATGTGACTACTGACTATGAGCTAAACCTTTATCTGACAATCACTTACTTAGTGCCCTGACACACCGCAGTCGGACCAATAACGTAGCCATTGGGGAGCTTCTGTGGCTAATTTATACAATTTTTTTTTTTTACATACAAAAATAGATACGTCTATTTAAAACAATACGAGACAACAGTGAGCCCACATACCTCTACGCATCCTTCATGTCGGTATGGATGTTGAGCAATAGAACCACTACCTACTTTTTACCTACGCTTCCATCGGACTACGATTAATTACAATCCATTCACCTCCCAGATGTCCTTCTGATTTCTCAATAACTCATACGTTTCTCCATCCATAACCATATGCATCTAATGGTGAGCATTTACTAGCCTTTAGTTGTCACGGTGTGTCCTACACTGTTGGCACTAATTGGCGGGTATTTATGATTTTCGCAACAATGCAAACTTCATGTAATATTCTGATTAATTACTAAGCCCCAAGCAGGACAGCCATAAAACTCTGAACTACTGAACTAAAAAGAATCAGCAAGCTCTCGTGCTTTTTCAAAACCATTGTAAAATTAAGGCCATCCAGAGCCTGACTTGTGAGCTTGTACCACAATCGGTCCTTCTGGGCCACCGCTACGAGCTGAACCACCAAGGCAATAATTGCACTTTATCATGCTGCCAGCTTCCATACATACTGAGACCGAAGTGCCTTGGCCTTATACAGTGAAACAGCCTTGAGGCCAACTGTGGCCGTCTGGTTTAACCAGATTATGATTATGTCACACGGGAGATTACCCATCCGACACAGAGTCACAGAGTCAGACGCATCGTCATGTTCCTACGCGCGCATGCACGCACATGCACGCACACACACACAGAGCAATGCACAGCCATCTGTTATTGCTACAAACTACTGTACACTCGTTCTGTGCAGCACACAAAGCCTGATCTTAGCAGAAAGCAGGAGAGGGTAAGGATGCTGTGAAACTGCACAAACTGATAAAAATCTGTGTTGAAAAATAGATTTTTCTCCCCCCCCCCACAATCTCCTGAGAACTACCTCTGTGAATAAAGGATAAATAGATCATAAGAAAAAAAAAAAAGGGCAAGGCTATGGAATGGCATAAAAGAGACGATAGAGGAGGCAGTGGATGTTTCTCCCCCCATTCTCTGTGCAATGGCTGCCTGCTTGGCTGCAGCCGACGCAAAATGGAGCCGTGAGAGCGGGGAGGGAAGATGAGGAAGGGGGAGATGGGGGAGAGTGAGGGGGCAAATGGGAGGAGGGGTAAGGTGGGGAAACAGGGGGGGGAAAAAGTGTGACAGCAGCACAGAGGGGAAGAGCAGGAGAAGAGAGGGAGAGACTCATTTGTTCTTCTCTCATCTGTCTGGGCTCCCTCCCTCTCTCTCACCTTGGCCCCGAATTTCTGTCTGCCTCATATTCACTTCTAATAGAGGGGCAGACGCACACTCACAAACACACACACACAGGCTTACACACAAGCCCTTGCGGAGGCCATTAGTTCTCACACCCATTATTACTACCTAATGATCTCGCGGCACGTCGAAGATTTTCACAGGAGCGGGAGAAGCCTGCTAATCTGAGCAGTCACTGCAAAAAAATAAAAAAAATAATAATAATAGTGTTATGTAGCGATAATGTAGAGGAAGCTGAGGGGAATAATGACTGCCCAGATATAGACTTGAGTGTGAGGGAACAAGAAGAAGAGGCTAGAGAGCTTTGAGTGAAGCAGATGGCTGATTTAAAACAATGCTTCGAAAGAGGCGATGTATCTAAATCCCAGCCAGGTGTCTGACACGAACGGCAACGCATAAAGAAGGAGCGTGACTAAAAAAGAGAAGTCGCAGGAATCACAGTGAGAGGTGCATTCAATAATGTTCTGAGATGAATGTCTCCTGCTGAGCGAGTTACAACAGTGTTGTGTTTTGGGAGGTGTTTGATCGCTTCAGACAATCACATGAATAAGAGATCGTTACTTCAGAGTGGAGCCGAGACAGATTCAATCACGATATTCGTCAAATCTCAGAAAATGTAGTTAATGACATTCATGATAATAATTTAATCAGCTCTGTCATTAAAACCTAAAACCTGAGGTGTTTCCACTTTTCATAACCCCTTAGTATCGCATTAGATAAGCTCATGGAAATGGCTAAATTAAAATAAAGTCCTCTGAGAGAAGACGCTGTTTTTCCTGTCGACGTCTATTTCTACTATGCGCAAATCCATTTTACTCTTGATGATGTGCACGGCTGTTGTTGCTGCCGCCGCTGTCGTCTTCTACTTATACTCTGTTTATTACAGCCATGCGCAATGTAGCCAACACCGACAACTTCTGATGAAATTACGCGTTAGTTAGCCTAGCTCCTTTACTCCATGCTAGTATATGGAAACGTGCTTAATTCGCATTTTATTTTCTGTGACGTTTCAAAAGTCTGCTTCAAATTCTCTTCACAATAAGATCAAAAAACAGACATTGCTACCAAGATGTGAGTCACTGTTTAACATTTAGGCACAATAATCAACTTATCTATGAATATGCAAAATAATCTTAAGAAGTAGAAATCTTTCTGTAAAGACAACTAGATGTATAACATTTGTAAAATCTTAATTAAGTCTGGGCAGTTTTATTCCATAAATCTGTGTAGATGGTTTTCAATTAAGGCTTCAAACCTTGACTAAAACCGTCAACAGCTTTAGGAAACTGTTCGCAGCAGGTTTGTCTGATACTGTGTCCAACTGTGTCCAACTACACACGGATAATGCTGGCAGGAATAATGCAGTCAGTGGGGAATAAGGAAGGAGGTTTATGGGTAAATAATCTGTTGGAGTCAGCCAGAGCGGGCAGGGAAACCCCTTAATCCTCTGTACACAGGCTGAAACAGCAGATGGGGTCTGAGCGATACAAAATAATGATGTCTCAAGGCAGGTTTGGGAGGAAATCTAGCCCGTCACATCTCCACTAGCAGGAGACCTCAAAGCGATTCATGTGAAGTCCACGGAAACCATGTACACTAGATAACGCAGCTTTGTTGATACAGTCCTAGCATCAAACCAACTTTCTTTCCATTGCTGCTCTACAAGGCTTTTCCAGACCTCATTTTTTTTGTTATCTTTTTATGTGGTAAAGAGTTTTTCATGATGTCTGCTTCCAATCCCCAAAAATATCTGAACATTTACAGCTTCCAGACCTGCAAGGAAGCCCCGTCAACAGCTCACTTTGCAGAAATTCTCTTTTCATCTAGCGGCCACTTCACTTTCACCACGGAACTGCCTTGGCACAGGCCAGTGAATCAATATTAAATAAGAGTGTGTACAAATAACACTGACCGCTGAGACACACACATACACAGCCACAGCTGATGCTGAGGAGGTGGTATTTGCTGGTGCTTGAAGCTGGTTGTTAACCTCGCCTGTATAAATGACACCTAGAGGATTTGTGGGTCTGAACCGGTGCCAAATTTAGATCTGGCTGCCCTGACAAACTAAAATAAATTCAAAATAACAAGTCCAAACCTTATGAAGCCAAGGCGAAAATGTACTAACCACCCGAAACATCGAGCATCTAAGAGCAACGGTTCAAATATCTGCCTTTTAAACTGGAGGAACCCTTTAATGCCCCACAAAGAGATCAATAATGTATCATAACACCTTCTTTCCTTTCAAAAAAACCCACTCCCACCATTTTCAATCAATGTTTTTGGAATTCCATGAGTTTCACTTCACTACCATACTGCTGGCCAATGCTCCAAAAGAAATTCTTTCCACCCCGGAGTGAGGAGACTGACAAATGAACAGTATTTGGTGAGCTAGCATTGAGTTCTCATGCTGGATCAGCCTGCCAGATGATCTTAAGGCAGCTGTATAGCCTGGCTTTACGTTCAAATGTTTGATTATTTATTGTATTTAAATTATTTATTTGAATACATTAATGCTTTATATTCCCTCATACCGATCTCATTTGTTATTGTCTTTTATTTATTTTATTTTACATCATTTAATAGCACATTGTAATACAGTCCTGGGAAAAATGACTAACATGCATCTATTTATGGACAGTATGTACCAGCAGTTTTAACTCATATTACTCCTATAGTTGTCAACATAGTGATAAATAAAGACTTAAAATGTCCGTATATCCGACTACAGCTACATTTTAATGCGTTATGAATCAAGGTCTTATAATTGCTCAATAGGGGGCAGGTTTTCATATACAGTAAATTAAGTTTATGCACAATGTCTTAAGTCGTTTCTGGTATTTTTCTTACAGCAGTTGCTCCCAACCAGAGGTAATTCTGCTGTTGCCAGGATATATTTTCACCCGCGTCTGTTCGCTGGTTGTTTGTCAGCAGGATCACAGAAAAACTACAGAACGGATTTCCATGAAACTTGGATGGAGGATGGGTCTCAGCCAAGAATAGACCCCATTGACTTCTGTTGCAGATCCTAATAAAGGACGGATTCCCAATGTCTTTAACATTGCGAGACATTTGACATTTTGGTTAATTTCAAAAGGGACAGATGTATTGATTAGGGCGTTTTAATTGCAAGTAAGAGTGTGTTAAAAAACTACTTATCAAGAGAGCAGAGGAGATGAAATAATTAGCTAAAAGTCATGAATATATGGGTCACATTCACTATTATAAAGGGGCACAGTATAAGTCTAAGGGGTTACTTGAGATAATCTGACAGGGCTGTGGGGCAATGTCTTACAAAAAATGATCGGAACGACTGTCTTACTGTGCTGTAGTGTATGTGAATGTATGGAGACCTGCATCTGCTCCTTCACACAAAAGCTCAGTGTTCATACAACCTCAAACTCTCCCCTACGTTGAATGTGAGTGAAACGCTGGTGGCAGCCTTTTTCTAAGAGCTGTCTGTCTGAGGCTCAGTCTTTAATAAGGTGTTCCAGTCTACAAAGCTCCACTTTACAGCGCTGATGTAAAAATGAACTGCTGTCAGTCTCAACAGAGCAGGCAATCCAAACACAGGGGGGAGCATCACTTCCTCGTTGTCCCAACAACCCACAAACACCCATCCAAACATCTTTGTGTGTGACACTCAAAACACACCGTTCTCAATCTTTTAACCATCTAATATGATTTATTTCATGAGCAGCTTTCATCAAATAGCAGCTCTTAATATATCTGCGCCACCTGTTTTCATGCCCCAGATATAACATATCTGATGCAAGCGGGCCAATAATAGCAGTCATTATATTCCTTTATATAAGCCGAGCTGTCGCAGGAACCATACCACATGCTTTGGCATTTTAATTGGATGTTTTTCGATCAAAGGAAATGGCAACACAGTTTCACCTATTATGCTGCCAGAGAGAGGCAAGTTTGTGGTTGCAGTGGACTTGAACAAAATTAAAAGATAGCAAATTAACACATCATCACAAATCACATTCACACCATTCAGAATACCACTAATTACCTAGGTTATTTTTGGGCTGTGTTACCATGGATTTACATCCCATTGAGCCGCTGTGAGGTTGAGATTTATGATTCATTAGAGGCGTCCATTAGAGCACAGACAGTGGTGAAAAATCCAGAATATGAACATGAACGTGCAAATATGTCTCCATTTAGAAGTTTAAACTAAAGTTTAAAGGTGAGCACAGAGAAACTTTCCCCCTTTCAGCAGATGAATGTGAAAACAGGCTTCTAGCGTCAAACACTGCACATACATCATTTAAGGCAGTGAGGTTCAAACATCCAAGTGAAGTAACAATGAGCAAAAGTCTCAGAGCAAAATTCAGAGTCAAAAGTATAATGTGTGTTAAAACCTTTCACGGTTTAAACAGTAATCTCTTAATGTTGTAGCTGTTAAAGTGCTTGTATACGCTGCCGGTTTAACCTCCAACAATACATCATATTGTGTTTCATATATAAAACCCTCTTTTCCACCCAACTAGTCAACTGAGGCATTTTTCATGTATGTTTACATGCTGTTACCCGAGCAACTAATTCGCCATCTGGCTAGTTAAATGGCATTAGCAGAGCTCTTTTCACTAATGTTTTTTTATGTTGTCACTCATTCTGCAAGCTATGGTGCAGGATGGACATGGTAATGTTTGTCAGTTAGATAAGAAGGAGACTTACGCAGAAACGCTAATGTGGGTTTCTGTTTAAAATCTTTGGTACTTGTGTTGCCTGGCTCAGTCTGACCGCCTGCTCTGCCTGTAATAGATGCCAATGTTACTGATTAATAGAAGATTCGATGGCTAACTGAAATGTGGTCAGAGGCCTTATAAGAGAGGAGATTCGCAACAGTTTAAACCGATTTGGTGCATCTGGAGACAGACTCCTAATGAGCATGGAAGTTGAGGATATCACACTACTGCACAGAATTACATAGAAGGGTGTCGTAATTCAAACATAACATGGGGTTGTTGCCCAGATGGCTGCTGAGTGGAAAGACTTGTGGAAAGACAGTCTCTCTATACATAGACAGAGACCTATTCTGTCGAATAGAGGGTGACATCACGAAACTCAAAAAAACAAAACGAAAAAGTTTCTCGCTTCTGGTTTCTGGTTGTTTCTTTCAAATGAGAACACAGGACAAATGATTTACAGAGAATTTGTGTAGGCTCTAGCAGCCAAGCAAACCAGAACAGTGTGAAGCCGGCTATCCAACTCTGAAACCAATTTTCAAGGCCAGAGGAGTCAGAAGAGTTAGATCAGCAGGAGCAGAAGGCTTTGGCTGAGACTCATAATTGCACTACAGCAGCAGTATGTTTGAGTCAGATCCAGAGCTGAGTTTTATGAAAAAAAGAAGTGTCTTTCTTGACGATGGAAAAATAAACCCATAGTCTTGTTTCCACACTCTTGACTCTTCATTAACCTAGTAATAGCCACCGGCAGCCGGTGGCTTGGCTGCATCAGCAAACACACTTGTGTGTTAGCTGCAGGTAAAAGCAGCTTGCTCAGCCTAGCAACCACTGAGCCATGTAGGAATACCATAGAGACCTCACAAACCTGTAACACGCACACGCACGCACACACGCGCGCACACACACACACACACACACACACGAGACATGACGTACCTCATCTCATTACTGCTCAGTCTGACAGCTGAAGAGCATTACTTTAACAAATATCCTCCGACTGCAGATTCTACTGCTCTTGTCGTACTGGAAATATCATGTTAACTGAACCATCATTGTGTCAACACTGCATTAATCTGCTATCTGACAACGTGCAATTTTCATTCCCTATTTGTTGAGTGACTTCCAACACACTCTTCTTCAGTAAAATTCAGCATCGTAACACCACTGGTGGTGTGGTAAAAGATGAGCCCTGGCCATGTGTTAAGCACAGCTAGCGTGCATTAGCACTTTGAACACACGCCAGAAATTCATGTAATCCTTTTTAATGTGTGTATAAACATCTACGGGGGAAACTTCCCAGCCTGTACACATGCTGCGGTCGTCAGATGTTAGTGTAACCTTGTTGTACTTTTGAGTTATGGAGGGCTCGATCAACTGTGTGTGAATCATGATTCAAATGCTGGAACAGTTTCATTTTCAGCAGTATCGATACACCAGTACCAGCTGCACTTTCTCACTCTCTTCTGAAGGTCTAAACATTGTGAAAGAAGCTCATCACATTTTCCAGGAGCCCAAAGTGTTGTCTTCAAATTGCTTCTGTTGTCCAATCAACAGTCCAAAACCCAAAGACTCTTCATTTATGCTTCCAATCCTTACATTTAAGAAGCTGGAACCAGCAAATGTTTGCATTAAAAATGACATGATGGCTTTAAAAATCGATTATCAATATAGTTGTCAACCAACCATCGATAAATTGACAAATGTCTGCAGCTCTATAACTCTATTAATGGCTTTATATATAAAAACAATAGCAATGTCGCCATATATCATACTTTCAAATACACACATCTCATAGTTACCTATAAATGCACTCAGTAAAAGCGCATACCTGGCAGCCATCTAAGTATGACAGATGTTTCCCTAGAGCTTTATTCCCTGACACAATAATCTCTCAATGTTAAAGAAAGTGAGAAAAGGTTCCTGGACCTTTTTCTTTATCCGGATCCATACCAAAGGTTAATTAAGTCTATTCTGGGATGAGAGCCATCCTCCATCTAAGTTTGGGGAAATCTGTTTTTGTCATTTCTGTATAAACCTACTGACAAACCAACCAACCAACCAACCAACCAACCAACGCACATGGGTGAAAACATGACCTCCTTAGCAGAGGTAATTAAATGTACATTTTGGTCAGCAGCTCTTCACACTTTGGCACCTCCTCATTGCTGATCACACTCTGCTGTGCATAACATTTCCAAACAATCAATATTTTGCTTGATGGCGCCCTGAGTTTTCTGTGCAAGTGTAATAGCTTTGAAAAGGTCAGAGCAAGTAAGTGACAGCCCTCTAATGTCTGTGTAATGAGGCTGCAAAGAAATGATGTGAGGCCAATGAATCTACAGTTCATTACGTTGAAGCAGTAACGCAACGAAACTGGAAAAACATGCCAAAACAAAGAAACCTGCTACTGTTTCCCAGCTATTTAACGTGCAAAAAAAAGACTTTTACCACATTGTGTTCGAAGTTAAGTTAGTGTTTTTTAATTTGCCTGTGATACTGCTTCTCCACTGTGGATCGCTCTGATCTACTGCTGGATCTCGTTTCAGCAGCCTAGAATTAAGTAAACAAACTCATCTTGGCTTTACACAAAGCTTATTGCCGACCTGACCTTAGTTGCCCTGCACCAAAAAAGTGACAACAGCAACACGGCTAATTACACAATAGGAAACCACATTACAAGGGAACGCCTCAACACCAGCCAGGGGTGACATAACTATTTTAGAAAGCTTCACACAGGTCTGTTTGAACACCAACAAGAGCAGGCTTCAGGGCTGATAATAATTGCAGCATCATTTCACCTAGACAATAAAGTGTCACATACATTAGCATAATGTGCATGTTATTCCACAGCAGCAGCACACCATTGGAATAAAGTGAAATCTCTTATATACACATAATTATGAAGAAAACTATACTCTATTGATGTTATATTGTGGAATTAACTCAAATCTCCATCCTCAGTATCTGTTTTTTTCTTTGACATTCCCTCCACTGTGCTAAAAACGCCAAAGACTGGAGGAAATATTCTCTCTATGGCCAACATTTTTGAATCAAGGTCACCGTGTAATAGGCTCTGACAAATGTCAAAGCCATTACATAATCTCCTTGGCTGTGTCATTATAAGCATATGGCTCTAACAAAAAAAGCACAGTGTTGAGTGTTGAGAGCTTCTGGCTTAGTGACTATTAGATAGCACAAGTCAGTATGCATTATTCATTGTCTTAATGCTTGTTTATACCTTTACGCTAAAAACAATTAACAGTATCTCTGCTTGCATCTGGATGAATTCATAAAGTAAATTTTCTCGCTATCGTCTTTCCTTCACAGCAGCAAACAAACACATTACATATTCACATCTGCCCATAATTACCTTTAAAATGAGGTACAACAAACAACAGTATGTGTATGTCCTACTAATAAGAACCATTTCAGTCTTTTACTATGGGAAGAGCCAGGGCAAACAGCGAAGCAATCCAAAGGATAAGGGAGGGAGAAGGGATCTGTCACAATTTTTTGTTGAGCCTGAATGCTTTCTAAAGGTTTAAACTATGACACGCTCTTCATATCAACCACCTTTAGAGAGTTATGCAAGAAATGCCACAAGATGTACGCGTCAAACTGTTTCACTTCCAACACCCAAGGCAAGGACAGGCTGGCATGTAAATACATTTTGATTACTGTATTCCACAAACAGAAAGGAAAACGTATAAAGTATCTCCTCGCCAAGTTAGCAAGACCAACTATACACATTTTTATTAATGTGGACGTATAAAGCAACAATTTGTGAGACAAATATATTGTGTTCCATAACATTGGACGTCTATAACACAACTGTAATTGTGTTTTACAGCAGCATACAATAGGGCCATACACATGCTCCTGCCTGAAAACATCCACAATGTAATCTGACTTGTGTGCTCACGGGGCCTGTTGTGCATCTTTACATGGAGGCGGGGCAAAGGTCACGTTGTGTGCTATTTGTGTGTGGGAACCGAGGAGCTCAGATATCTGTATACATATCACACTGAAGAATCCTGATAAGGCAATGAGAGAAAACACAAGATTTTTTTCAGCCAACTACTAAGAGCTGTATTCAGATCGTATCTTTCCACATGACTTCACTATTCCTGTAGAGTTTTCAATACATGCAAACAGGGCTCAAGCACCAGCCACAAGCCAGATAGTAAAGTAAAAGTGGCTGGTGGATTTGCTTCACTCAGTAGTGAGTGGCTGGTATAATTCACATATTCTTGTAGCCTATATTAAATACAAGAGTCCACTTGTGAGAAGCAATAAATTCATTTTCTTAAGCAATTTATATACACATTTTCTGTCTGGGAAAAGTGGGTCATAGTTAATAATATTGTGCAACAAATGACAATAAAACAGGACATGATACAATAATGTAATAAAGCCAAACACTGCACTTGACAGACTCTAGCAGGAAGTATACTTAAACAAAGTTCACTTCCACTGTCTAACTTCACTGGAGCCATCTGTTAGCTTTAGTTATCAGGGATGAAGAGCATGCAAGAGTATCTATTTTTGACAGATGCTGTGATTGGCATATGAGTCATTTTACATTGGCATTTAAGTTTCACTGAAATCTATAAAAAGATGCTGATGTGATTTTTGCATCCAACATCTCTGGGAGTATTAGACCATTTTGGTTAATGCTGCAAAATCAATGAGCAATACTGCTTCTTAAGTGTTTAGTTGCTGGATTTGCAGAAAACGCATTTAATTTTTTCAGTTGATGCAACATAATATCTCTTTTATCATGATAAATAGTGATATTTTGATTTAAAATGACATATCATGACAGAGGGTTTTGTCTTAATTGATTACACCTACATTAAGAAGCTAAACTGCTCTCATATTACGGTGATGTTTGCTACTTTAGGTTTGAGCTTGCCGAGAACATTCATTCATTCGGAATGTTATTCAGCAGCCTGTTACAACAATCAGAGATTGGCTTCAATACAACAAAAATAGTGGTATGAGAAAATGTAATTAAAATGCAAATTATTCGTAGCCCTTTAGTAGCCTGAGTATGGATTGGCTGCAATTGTAAAAGGTTGTTATTTTGCATTATTCAGTTCACTAGTCAAGAAAATTGGTGTTTTCTTTGTGTTCTTTTACTTCCAAACATAACCTAATCTGATTTTTCATCAAACATAGACAATGTCAGCGGTTAAAACTGTTTTGTAATGGAAAAACATGGGGGGGGGGTTAAAAAAAATTATCAATAATTAACCGATGTTTAAGGCAGCAGACTATGAATTTTAAAAAATTGCTTTAGATTTGTATCCTGTTCAACAGCAAACGGAATAAAAGTGTTTCTTGAGGGGAAACAATCACACATTTCATCAAAACGTGAAAATGAAATTCCCACAATGTTTCACATGGATGAAGATATGAAGAAAAAAAAACACGACT
>OMLP01045289.1:16520-47066 GCA_900302685.1 Spondyliosoma cantharus
AGATGATAATGGATCAATATCGTGCTTATGTTGTGTTCCATTGCCCCCAACTGGCTGTACAATAATTAATGATGCTTTAGTAATCAAATGAGGTGGTTTAACTCTAAATTCATCTCAAACAGATAAAAATGAGCAAAACCAAAACAAAATCAAACCAATCAATTTGTGAAAGTCCAAGTTGCTGCAGTCGAGAAAAGAGTGATAGAAGTGAAGGATTTTTATTCACATTGTGTGAGAAAAATGGGATTAAAAATACATCTTTAACGTTTTAAAACTAAACTAAGAGCACGCCTGTCGACCCTTACCCCTGAAACCTTTTATATAGTTTCATTAGGATGCTGTGGCCCAGGAGGTGAGGCAGAGGGTCAGTGGTAACCCCAGACATTTCAGGGTTGGCTGAGCATTGACATCTCGTGCTACACTCGTTAGGTTAGGTTAGGTTAGGTTACTCGGTTAGGAAGCGCTGCATCATTCTTGGCGAGCAGGTTGCATGACAGTCTCTGCCATCAGTGTGTGAATGTGGCATAACTAAAGCACAATTTCCTGATAATTGTAACAGAGTGTTTTCACATTGTTGTACTGCTGCTTTACTTTACTCAAGTGGAAGATCTGTGGTCATCTTCCAGCACTGATTTTGTGTGGCAAATCTCCACTGTGAGTCCAGACTTTAGGAGACCAGACTCAGTTAAACACAATTTGTACTTGTTTGTTATGCGTTCATTTACATGGTGTGGTTTTATATAACACACACACACACAAAAGAAAATGCCCCTGGGAGTACCATTCAGGACTTTCCAGACAAAGATGTATCACATGGATAAGATTTCAGTATTGGTCGTTTAATTTAATTTCAGTATTTTTTATTGTTCTGGCAAGTATTGTTTCATCTGTTCTCTGTCTGTTGTGAAATGTACTATATAAATAAAACTTGCGGGCTTGACAAGAGAACTGTGTGCACTCCAGCCTCATCAGAGCAGGTATGCACTGTCCAGTCCTCAAGTCTGGAGGAGGCTGGACATTTGGACTCGGTACTCACCGTGGCTTTAAACTCTGTGGCTGCAGGTCTTTAATCATACTCATGTTCAGTTGAACCACAGCTCCATCCGACCGTCCATGAGAGGGGTCTGCTACGAATCAGTCATGAACTGCGGCTTGCACACAAAAAACACTGCATAAATGATGGTCAACAAGAAAATCACACAGGCGGGGCCAAAACCTCAAGACCAGAATATAACATACAACACACACACACACCGACAGAAGTCTCCATTTGGCCGTTTTTTTTGTGTGGGTGGACTGGCTATCTAAATGTTTACTGTTCTTTCACCCACCGCTTTGTTCTAACAGCAACTTTGAAGCCTCAGCTGCTGCAGTTTAATGCAGAAATTAAAGGTTGAAACCATTTATTTTACGATGTATAAAACTTAATTTAAATGCTAAGAGTGGAGCAGTTATGCTTTTAAGTTTAAGTTGCATGATTATGTTTTATAAACCTGATTACAGTGGTGATATTGTAATCACGATGAGTCCTGATTGTTCTTTGATTGAGGAAGTGGGTTATCTAAATGCGCTTCTGTAACTTGAATCAACATGTTCATTATATTCAACTCAGGAAAATAAATTAAACGCTTCAATATTGCCATTCTGTAACTTTTAATGACACAACGTGTTCACTATAAATAACTGGCTCAGTAATTAGTTTAACAGTTGACTGTAATTGTTTTACAGTAATATAGATTAAAATCACAGTAATATGGTATATTTATACAGCAACCCAAAATACAGTATTTTATTTGATGTAAATTTACATTATGATATTGTAATTAATATTTTTAGTTGTTGTATATACACACATTTATATAGTAGGCTATGTTACAGCATGTAGGTCTACTGTGTTTTAATGTTAACACAACTATTTTGCTTGTTAGAATGTGTACCTGTTGGACCATATGTAGACCTGTTAGCTTTTTGTTAGCCTGTGGTTAGCATATGTACCTTGTTGGACCACTTTTAGGCCTGTTAGTCTTTTGTTAGTATGTTAGCCTGTTGTTAGCCTGGGGTTAGCATGTATGCTGGACAGCTTTTAGACCTGTTAGTCTGTTGTTGGCCTGTTTGCAGCATTTTAGACTGTTATGCATGTGTACCTTGTTGTAGGCTTGTAAGCCTGCTGTTAGCATGCAAACCTATTAGCATGTTGTTAGCCTTTTGGCTTGTTAGCACGTGTTGCTATTTCCTTGCAATGTACCTTTTGTATGTTTTTTACAGCTGCATCAGAATGCTACTTAAATTCAAATTCACAGCAGCTTACTGTAATATTCTAAATAATCACCCGCCATGCATTGCAAAAGCATAATTACAGTAGGTTAATGCCAGACTAAACTGAGAAAACCTGGTGTTTGTTAGCAGTGTATGGTCCTCCACCATCAGCTGTAATTCTCTAAATTAAAGGTGAGTTGTGTATTTCTACTTTTTAAATAAGGCACATTTCCTGTGGATTTTTGTGGATTCTCTCAGACTTGTGTGCCACAGACTGGGTCAGGACAGTAGCATTTCTTTTATTGTGCTGAGTTGGGGAGAAGATTACTGAGAGCTGAAAACAATGCCGGCCCTGCTGCCAAAACCTTACTTCAGCAAAACAAACAGCCGTGATGAACTGAGGGAGGTTGTTGCTCAGTCCAAACCACAATCAGAAAGCAGCAGCAGCAGCAGGAGAGGGAAAAAAGGTCTGTTTTTTCATGCACATGTGTGGCAGCGTAGCCAAGAAATAACTTACATCATACTTACATTAAAACAATTCATCTGTAGAGTCACACAGGTTGAATAGGAATTTGTAGTTGTGTTTCATATATTTGTAATTTTATGTTCAAGTGTATTTGCTTGACTTGTTTGTATGAGGTTGTTGTTGTTAATATTTTTTTTTTTTTACTTTACTGCTGCTCTATGGATGATAAACACAGTTATTTTGTGAATCTTGACTCGATGCGTCAGGCCTTGTGTATTTCAGTTATATGCTGTTGTGGCTAAGATGAACTGAAGCTGAGAGGTTCAGAACGCAGCAGCAGCGAGCAGGCATTCAGCTCCTTGTAAAAGATGCCCAGTGGAGTTTTCACTGTAAACAAACAACTCTCAGTGTTTCTCAAACCTTCAGGTTGAAGAATGAAGTTTAATGAATTTCCTAACTAAAAAAAAAAAACATCTCCAAAACTCCTTTTTCATGATTTTGACTGAACCCTGCATCATTCCGACTGGTTTGCAATGTCCTCTGGTGGTACATTACATATTGACATATTAACAGAGCTGGATATGTCACATCAAACTGGCCGCCAGCATGTCCCAAAGGCCAGCAAAGGCACCGCAGAGGCAACAGTATTACACTGGCAGCCGCCAATGATTTATCCACTTTATATTGTTGCTTTTTGTCTTGAGACCAATAAACAGCTTTGAAAAATAATTGGCTGCCCAGAAAACATTTTTCCGATAAGCAGAATTTTCATGGTAAATAGCAAACAAGGTCAACTGTTGAATACCCAACAGTAAAACTTTTGTTGGTCTGCTACCTTTATAACTTCTGGGTATTCACCACTTGGAATACATGACTTTGGTTCACCATCACAAAACAAAGCACAGGGAAGGTGCATCCTTTCAACGATTAATTGCTCAATTAATGCTCAATTATTTAGTTTTTAGAGATGACAAGTTTGGTTTGTCATGTGGTTCCCAACTTTGGTAGAGGCAGAAGTGTTTTAACATTTGGATGCATTCCATGAAATGTGGTACATGCATAAAATAAGCAATGTTAGCATTTAGCTCATTATCATGGAAGTTGGAAGATGATAGTTCAGAGTCGGTAGTCCTGACTCTCAATCTAAATGTGCAAAATGTGTAAATTGAAAAGTGGAGGGTACATAAGGGCTCAGATGAAAAAGTCTTTTTAGCACTTGAGATTTTATGAGTGAACCATACAAGCTCAAAGTAATGCTTACAGAAGGGGGAAAAATGCATAAAGTTATGTTAACATTTCTTGATGCAAGTTATTTTTGGACAAATTAACAAATTATTATCTGCTTTTTCAAAAAAGGAGTGGGGACATGTCCCCAGCTTCCCCAGTGTGAATGACACCTATGGTCCCAGTGCATCAGGAAAAAACATGGACAAATGCAGCTTACTGATGTTTCTGAACATCAGGATCTTCTTTAGCACACTTTCAAACAGACAAGAGGATTAGGCTTGTACAGCATGCTTATAAAGACTTCTATCAGGCACATACAGTATAAGCTGAATGGAGATAGCAACCATATACTTGTTACAGCACATTTCATAACACAAACACTGCACAAAGGAAAAAATGATGAAAAGGTAATTGTGCATACTGTTCACTGTGTTGATGTCAGTGAACTCAAGCTGCATGGACCCTGTCCGAGTTTCCAACTTGAAATCTCGACTTGATTGACCATTCCGTTGGGCTTTTCCCTGTCTGAGCTTGTTTTTTCTGGGTCCTAAGCACAGCATGAATCATTGAGGTTTTTTATACGCAACCAGAGCCGAGTACTAACTGTATTTTTTGTGATCATGTACGAATAATTTAGGGATACACTCCACAAAACCTGGTGATTGGGAACCCCACATAAGGTGTAAGGTCACAAGATGAATCCATTAGGGACGGAAAATTCTGCTTCTTGCTTTTCAGACTTTTCTTCAAATTTTGCGTCAAACATAAAAAAGTGGAGATGTGGCTGTGCACCATCAACAGAGGGTCCAAGATTTAACAGGAAACCTCTAAAAACCATGAAGATAATCACCACAAGATGCCAACCTGCAACGTTTTTGATTGCTTCGTACATTCTCGTCTGTGACTCTCTGGTTCAAACTGAGACACGCGGTGCAGAAACAAACACACAGCTGAACTCTTCCTCTGGAAAACCAGACGGAGCTACACAATGTGTAATTGTCGAGCAGACTTTGTCTTTTTCCAGTTACTTTACAACCCGAGCTCAACATCCCGCACTAATGCATCGCTGATGTCTTCTCTCAGCGACAGCATATTATGAAACACAGAAACAGCTGCTCTGCTATATGTAATTACCACATATTTCTAAGCAGCCTGCCTGTTGTGATGTTTATGAAACCCTGGTGTGTTCTCTGCCTGCGTGCTGGTGTGAGAGTGTGAACGTGTGTGAAGCACGTACATAAACTCTCCTCTTGTTCACACACACACACTCACGCACGCACGCACGCGCGCATGCAGGTGTATGAACATAATGTAAACAGCTCTCACACTGTCGCACAAAAAAAAAACAGCTGTAACTTCTCCTTTCGAACCCTCTGTTGCCTCTCGTGCGCTCGTTTCCAGGCTGTAACCCTGGATGGTTATTAGTTCTGATGCCTGTAGGAAATGGCAAAGGCTAAATGTCACAATCCACAACACCAGCGTGGATAATCTGTTTCCTAAATTTTAAATTGGCAGCGCTGGGTGATTTAGGAGTTGGCAGCTTTTTCGATGGCGCTGCGCCCGTTATTATACTACACAGCTATACAGATTGAATGTATCTGCCCCACCGAGCCGGACTGGAAAAGGAAACACAGCAACATGTGAAAGGACGACTCATTAAAACCATTAGCACAATATGGGCTTCTCAGTGGCACATGACAGCCATTTAGCCGCAATCCCATAACAGATCCGCATTTCTGCTAACACCTGGTGGGATTCTGTAGTTGAATAGTTTGCAATAGGCCCCACTTCGGCCGTCTTTCGCCTTCCTGACAGCTTCGCATGTCTGCGTAGTGGGAAACAATAGTCACGTACAGACGCATGGCACTTTTTAGGTATGGAGGAATGTGCACGCACTTGGCAGCTGACAGGAGCGCATTAATTTTCACAGGGAAAAGAGAAAGCGAGAACGTTCGTTGCCTCATTGTCCATACTCTGCTCATTGGCTACTTCAGTCGCCCAGGTCCCTTTGGATTTTCCCATGCCCCGATATCTTTTCTCAAGTCTTAATCTTTTCATTCTGTCAGGCCCGCTCTCGGCAGCCTCCGCGCCATTTCCAAAGGTCTGGGCTTCATGCTAATTGTCTCTCAATAGCACGGTTACCTCCCACCTACATAATGCACCTTGTTTCCTCCGCTCAGTCAGGGCTGCACCATTTTGGCTCATTCAAATTCAGGAGGGAGGAGGAGGACTGTAAAAGCAATGCCTGAGGCTACGGGCGTGCAAAGCAAGTACCAAAAGGAGGAGAATATATGATTTGCTTCTCCGTTTTTGGCGGAAAACTTCTGTGGGTGGGCTGACCGGTGGGACGTTTTGAAGGATGAGTTGCATGTGATTGCTGTTGTGTTAGACAAAATGTAATTTCTGAACCCCAACTTCTCCGTGCCAACATTTGTCACGTAGTTCATCATGCCGTTGAATTATTTTCGCATGAGCTTCACTTTCAATTCCAGTGCTTCTTCTACATCTGCCAGCACTTTCTCCTATAGTTGTCAGATGCAGTGAAAAGGCAAAGGGAGGTAAAGGTTACAACAATCATCTTCGCGACGTGAGTGCCGAGCCCCTCTTGCAAGTTAAACGGGAGCGCTGTCCTGAAAGGCACACATAAATTGTGCTAATTGTGTCCATGTAGACCCCAAATTGGCTGTTTTTCTTTCGCTGGAGAGATCTCAACTGGTCAGGACTAAGACGACAGCCATGCACCATTAACATCTATTCAAGTGCACATGCTTTGATCTCTGCCGAGAGAGCGAAAGAGAGGGAGAGCAACGGGGGGAACACAGGGGGAGGAAAATAAGGAGAAAAAACATCATCAACAATTCAAATGAGCCCAATTATTGGACCATAAATAAAAGCCTAATTAGCATAAATTGCTTCCACATTGTTGCTATTTTTACATCATTTCTTCTTCCCTATTTTGTGGATTTCGTCGGCGTATTGTGTGTGCAAGCTCCTGCAGCAGAGTGCAAAGTGAGTTATGATGGCGATGCTTAATTTCCTTGTGAAATTGCTTCGCTAATTAAAACTGCTGGATAAATATTTGCTCCTTGCGCAGGATCCACATGTGTTTTTATTTGGAAATGCAAAAAAAAAAAAAGCATTTAGTGTTATCTCAGAAATAAACAAGCTGATCAGCTGATATCAGCACAGCATCATTTTGATCTATATCACAAAACCGCCAACACAGCGTCTGTGATATTTCAAACTAATGGCTTCGGTTTACCTCCTTTGTCACGATCATCAACGTCCGCACTTATTGAGCTGTGAAGTATTTCTTGCTGGTAGTTGCCAATTTAATTATGGCTCAATTGATTTAGCCTTTTTCTGAAATGAGGAGAAGAGACTGGAAAAGTACAGAAACACCACAACCAGAATTAGATCCACACGACTGTCTGAAAGGTCTCTGTGATGGTGCTTATAAAGGGCGGCCTGTCTACATGGTCTGGTTTGGGTTATGAAGTCACTTTGGAATACAGGAACAAGACGGCGGGGATCAGGTCGGATCACGGTTCTTTCCCAGTGTCTTCTGAAACATTGTTTTTGATCAGACAAACCAGAATCTCCAGAAATGGAAACAATATCTCACCACTCCTAAATGTTAACCCTTAATCAACATTAACAGCATCCATCCATCCAGGAATTCAGTCTAGTGCCTTCTGGGAATTGAATCAGCACTGATTGGTTATAGTTTCATCTGTCTGACCAGTGGACCAGGATTATAATGAGCTTTAAAGATGTCATTCCCACCAACTCTCCTTCTTTCTTCCTTCAGGGCGAAAGAGCTCAACACCCAGTGATACTCAGCTGTCCGCTCCCACACACTTTCAATGCGTCGGGCCTGAGCTTCGGCCAGCCGTTTGACTTTGAGACATCTTTTTGTTCTCTTGTGGTTTTTACTTTAGCTTTTATTACACGCTCTGATTCATCTAAGTCCAACTTATAATTGCCAGTTTGACGCGCAGAAGGTTACAATAATAAGCCATAACTCCTCTCCAGTTTGAATGTTTTCCTTGGTCACTGCTGATGTCATTCGTCATTAAAATGCCAAAAAATGACTTAATTGTAATTTCCATCCAAGTTGCGGAGGGAAAGAACACTGATTTCCAATAAGTGTCCCTATAGATTAGTGTAAGGGGTTGTTTTGGGGCGGTGTCGCTTGTCTTTCTGGCAGAGGTGGACAATAAAAAGAAGAAATATGATGACATTTTTCATATTTTAACTTTTCTCATATTTTATTCAGAACCTCTTTCATGGTGAACTGTAAAATCTGCTCATCTAATAACTGTAAAACTTCTGTCTGGCTTCACTACTGTGTCGAAGCCACATTCTCGTTCTCGTTTTCATTCACTGAATTTGCACTTTTGCAGGATTTGTTATTGGATTTTGATGATCACATTCATCTAAATGGAAAAATAAATAAAGGTGTATTGCGCTTAGAAAAGATATTTTTCAAGCCTATAATTAAAATAATGAAAATAAAAGTTATTAGAAGTTATACCCAAAGTGCTTTTGTTTCCTGGACCAAAGGCAGGACTCAAGGACAAGCAGTATATACACATAACCTGTGAACATTATCAAACTAAAATGGAAGGACCCCCTGTTTGTCCAATAGATAATAATAACTGGTGTATTGAAGACAACCCAAGGATTTGAGAGTGGCCGTCTACTAACTGTTACAAATGGCATGCCAAGGAAAGCATCTGCATCACAAGCAAAGACTTGTTGATCTACCATTTTGTTTGCCAAACTCAATTTTGTCAAGGTCCAATGCTTAAAACATGAAACAATGCTTTTGTTCCTTGAAGTAGCCTGGTCCCAAGTAGCTAGCTGTGGCCATTTTCCTCCAATATCACACTCGGTGTTGGAAACTCAAACGTCGAACTGCTGTTTTCCTGGTTTTAAATCTTGTAAGTACAGAATCTGAGATACTTCCTCCTTGATAACTGAAATAACATATTTAATAACCTGCTAGCTTCCATCAGACAACAGCTTATGTTAGCATTCAACCACTTTCATGCTAACGTTACAATTTAATACAATTCTACACAATACAATATGAAAAGGTGAAGACTAATTCTAAAATATTGACGCAGGGCTTCGACAGATTCATTTAAACCTGGAACTGAAACACACTGGAAATGGCCATCGTGTAAATATGGTCAATGCCTTCATTGAGATGATAAAATACATGTACGAGCATTTGCACTTTAAATGCACCCAAGGATGTGCAGTGTCAAGTCTGATGTTTGAATAGACTAGAAAGCTGGATGTCATTTCTTCAGAGACAGAGACGGGGTTGATGACACTGTGAGAGAACCCTGGTGGGAACCCTCCGTCTTCACAGTGTGTGATGAAAACAGATGGCAGAGAGTCGTCTTTGTCAGCCTCCTGGTGCTGAAGTCAGCTCGATGAGAGTTTGTGTGGAGGTCAATTGTGTCTGCGTCTGGGACAGTGAATCCAGACCACCTCTCCATGTTGATCAATCAAAGAAAACCAAACAGCGCATCTCCTCTCTCATCAGCCACCATGAAATCAAGCGCAAAGGGGAAAAAGATTCTCTTCTGTCAACGAGCGCTGACGTCCAAGCCTGCTTTTAAAAAAGCTCCTATCATGGCTGACCTGCCACTGAACCCCTTCGCTCTGTCTCGTAGCCACTGCCAATGTAAGCAGATGCCTCTTCGGGGTTCGCTTTCAGTCTCTTATTTATGCATGGGATGATAATGCTATCCTGCATGTGATACTTCAAGAGAGTGAAGAGTCAATAACTAATGGAATTTGTGCTAAACAAGCACTCCTCTTCCCTCTTAGTGTACCACCCAGGTTTTCGGCTGATATGCTCACCTCCGCTGAGCATCGACTCCGAGCCCACACAGTTTGCCACAACAGCTTTAGCCCAATTACAGCAGGTCCTGCTGGATTTACCCTTTATATCTCCAGCTGGGAAAGCTCACTCCTCTAAACTCCAAAAGCAGGGAAGGTTTTGGAAAGATCTATAAAATGACATCCAGAATAAAAAGCCTCCTTCACTGCCTCTCCTTCTCCTCCTCCGCGGCTCCATAATACAAGGTTTTACGGTTTGAAAGAAGGTATCAGTCTCCTGTAAGTCTGCTGAACCTCTCAGCCGCTAACGTTCGGCAGTCCATAAATCAAGAGTTGGACTTAAGCACTAATGTTATAATCAAAGCCACAGTTTGAGAGTCAGCACACCATGCAGATGTACTGTAAACAAAATCAGGATGCAGTATTTGATCCAGAGAGTGAAGCAGAGTTTAACATGTGAAATATGCGATGAGCGCTGAGACGTTTTCTTACCAACCTGTCATGATTCAGTGTCGTGTTGTTCTTGGGTTTTTCTGTTTTATTTTGATATTAGGCCCTCGTGTTTCACTTGCTTGCCTCTCACTTCCTCCTGTGTGTTTTTCCCTCCCAGTGTTTTTCCATTTGTTCCCTCACCGGTCCTTTTCCCGCCTCACTCCACCTGTTCCCGATCCCCTCGTTAGTGTTCCATGTATATAGTCTTTGTTCTCCCCCAAGTCCTTGTCAGTTCGTTCTGTCTTCCCCCTGTTCCTGCCTGTGTTCCCAGCACGTCTTTTGTTTGTACTTCTTTATTTCTCATATTTGCTCCTGCCTCTTGTTTCGCCCTGGTATTTTTCTGTTTTTTGTTCATATTGTTTGGTCATTGATTTGTACTTTACTATTGTTTGTACTCTGTTTTAGCTTTTTGTGGCTACTTTCTTATTTGTCCTCTCTTTTGTTTATTAAAGCTCTCCTTTGGTTTCCCTATCTCCTGCCTCCTGTGTGTGTCTGCGTTTGGGTCCTCGCCTTGCTAAAAAAATACAGCTTAACAGAACCTGCTCTCCAGCATCATGTTTGGGATTTGTTGCCAGATCTTTGGATATTCTGTGCCATCAATAATAATGTAAAGTTGAGTTTGTGAAAGTTCAGGAATCAAACTTTCATGATTATATTTGTTTATGGTTTGGTTGAAAAGCCAACGTAGCCGTTAGCGTTTCTAAAGTATTTTATTCAGTTAATCAAAGGTGTAAATGTGTAAAACGTGGCCAGAATTGATGATGTGACGTGATGACGTTATGTCAAACATGTATCCCTACAAAGATGTCTTGTGGAGTTAGCATGCTAACCAGCTAGCCCGACCCGTCCTGTCTCGTAATTTGACTTGAAGTCAACAGGTGAAAGCCTGATTGCCTCCCATAGTTTCAGATGTGAGATTTAAGCAGCAAATTTAGGAAAGATAAAGTTTTACACATGTTTTTCGATACAATTGTCCACCTTCTGAATTAAACTTTCTTTAATGAAACTAAGATGAGCTCAATTGCCCCATTTACTTGTCGTAAAAAACACTTAATTAAAACTTGACATGAACAAATTAAACTCATCAAAACAGTCTCGGTTTGTAACCTCTTGTCCAAAAGAATTCTTAATGCATAGAGTTGGATGTGAAAAATATTCCAGGCTATATACTTCTCAGCTATATAGCCTGGCTTGTCTTCCCAGTGATCTGAGGTCACAGTCCAGAGCTAATAGGATCACTAGCCCCACAGCTAACTGAGCTAACTTACAGCAGCCAAAGATAGTTAGACTATTTTTTTACTTCTCTTATCCATTTTATCTTAGTGAGGTATTTTTAAGATTACTTAAAAATTACTTCAAAAAACTAATGCTTTACTATTGTAGGATGGACCAGCCACCATTCCAAAGTAGTGTTCAATGAGATGGAAGTGAGACTAAAAAATATATATCAAGTTGCTTGAGTTTCCTATTGTAACATAAAACTTGACAGTTTTAGACTAGACTTGCTAGTGAAATGTTTATAGGCAAGTGACACCCAAAAAAAATTGTGACCTCTGTTTACAGTAACCATCTACTGTGGATGCTTTGCTCGACCTTTGGGCCATTAAAAAAAACAACCCTAACCCATACTGAAATTGTTGGAAAATGGTCACGTTATCTTTGACTTCTGACAGTCCTGACACAATAAAGTGTGCTAAAACCCTCGGTTTATAAGTCAAAAGACTTTTGGAAATGGTCACACATATTTGCCTGAATACTGCAAAACTAAAGGTAATTTCCAGCTCCAGTTCTTATGATGGGCAGTTCTTAACATCTAAAAACTAGACCCAGCACATTGTTTCTTCTACAGAAGCTGAACATATGACCTGCAAAAAGCAGTGATAGATTTTAAATGACCTGCAGCCATAGTAATGATATGATTGCATCCGGCTCCACAAAATCTATATCAAATAGTCTCATAAGTGCTCTGAGAGTAGAACGTAAGAGGGAGAATCTGAGAGTTCAGCAGGTCAGCTGAGGAGGCTTTGCCTGAATATTTCCAGGAGATTAAATTCAGTGGTGAGAGTCTTGTGAAGACCCTCCAAACGCTGCACCTGGTTCGTATTCCGCCCTCCCAATCTGCTTTCTTTGGACACTGCATCTTCCTCTTATTTGATTTCAGCTCTTTGAGATATAAAATACACGCTGATACTTAAAAACCGTCTTCGGGGATGGTGAGGTGAGGTGGAGAGACGGCCTTCTGAGCCATTTGGAAAATAGATTTATTAGGATTTGGCAGCAGGGTGTGGACAGTCAGAGGAGTTCTGAATAAGACTGAAAGCCATACAGTCTATATAGCAACAATTATGGGATCTATTAATACCCACCACTTGAACAAGTCAATCTTGGATGGTGTTCAGGTATTTTTAAGAGACGGTTCAAAGGAGTTATGGCACCAGAGTTTCCTCACATGGTTCCTGTCTTTGCTGCACACTGTCAGCAAACACATTATCTGATCAGATGGATGGTTTAGATGCGGAAACCCACATGAACCTGAATTTCCATCTGTCCCACAGTCAGGATGGTCTACATTTAGGTTTTTACAGCTTAGCGAACGGAGGTGGCTCAAGGTTATTAGATAGCAGTAAATTCCTGCGCTTCATGCCATTATCTTGAGTAAGGGCATATATAATGGATCGTGATAGGTTTACTGGTCCTCCAAATCTTCCCTGGCTATAAGTATGGAAAGCTACTTCTGCTGGCAAAAACAAAATAATTCATCAGAGACATGAAGATATTCAAGTAATCAAAGTTGGAGACAAAAGATGCCGGTGTCAGCATTACAGCAGGACAAGGAGCTGAATCTTTAGACATAATCTTCAATGATCCAAAAAGAATTGTGCTTAGCACGCATGACCTTTATTCAGTGGGAAGACTGACTGCACCATTTCCATCCTGGACCCTGTTTCACCTTTTTCCATCGAACCGACCTTTGTAAACTGTACTGTCTATAAAAGGCAGGAATAACAGTGGCTCCCATGGTTCAAGTGGGCATTAGCCATAACCCCCGCTTTCATGTCACAGCCAATCTCAGTTGTCTCCTGCCTCTATAGGTCAGGTCTAACATCAGGGACACAAAAAAAAACAAAGACGCAGAGTTCGGTCAGCTGAGACCATCCATAGCAGTCATTGCTGGCATCTATCGTCTCGTCGTTTGGGAAATCTGTGCAACAGAACAAAATGTTTTGTATACATGAAACTGAAACCTTTGCGTAAATTGTGTTTTTTCTACATGTACTTTTTCAGCCAAGTGCACCTGGAGAACACATAGACAAAACTCTGTAAAAACTCCCAACACCTCATCCGCTCCAGTAGAACCGCATACTGTAATGCTAACTTTACAAACACAAGGTTGAAAGGATGAGGAATTTTACCTTTTGAGTCAAGTGAGTCTGACAATTTCAGGTGACCACAAGTAAAGTGACAAATCAAGATAAACTTTAATGCGATGCATTGCAGTTTGATTCACTAACATCAGACACAGACATTTGGTGGCACTAGGTGATCGACCTTGTCGTGTCTCACCACACCAAAAGAATTACAAAAGAAGTGCCAAACTATATGGACATAATAAGGACTTTAAAAACAGCTTTAATAGGACACTTCACCCCCTAATCAAAAATCGATATTATTCCTCTTACCTGTTCAGTAGTAGTTATTTTATCACTTGTCCTTTTTGTAGATTGTTTGGGATGTGAAATGTGACTTGGAGATATATGCTTTCTCTCGCAGTAAGTGGCACTGCGCTTGTAATGTTCAAAGCGCGAGAAAAACAAATTAAATCTGAAGAACTCAAACGGAAATCCAAATTTGTATTCCTACCAGAGTACACCCACCAGTTATATCAAAGAAGCAAGCGTGTATTTACTCATCAGCGACAAGCTCCTGCTCCTTGGCTGAGCTGTAATATTTGCAAGCTTAGATAGCCTCATACATGAGTAGATGCATGCTTCCTTCTGCACAGTGACACAGCTGGTGAGTGTAGTTTGGTGGAAAGAAAAAAAACAAAAAACAAGAGGGACCACCTGTGGCTCAGTCAGGGGACAAAATGTGTCATCTGCGGACCACAGGGTTGGCTGTTTGGCTGTAGCAACCCCCTAACAGGGAGCAGCAGAAACAAGGAAGACATCTTTTAAGAGGAAAGTCAGCATTTTGGTTCATTTCTAGTCCACAGCCAAACAGGAACAATGTGTCCCTGAACGAACACTGCACTGTGCTTGTATTGTTGCCGTAATGTTTTGATATGTAACCTATCCTTATAATAAGCACCAGAGAGTTGTTTACACACTCAGTGTGGGTAGCTAGAACCGTCTGTTTGTTTGTTTGTTTGTTTTTTAAAAAGCCTTGAGATTATGTAAAAACTGTACTTTGTGGGGCATCCCACTTCCTTAATGTAATCTTTGTTATTCCATTAATCTATAGCCTATTTAATTATTGTATTAATTACTGTTACTTGTATTATTCACCGTAGGCTTAATACGGACAAACGCCTGAATGAGTATAATGTTTATTAATTTCAAAATATTTTGGAAAAGCTGTTTAACTTAGCTTTCCTCTGTCGCTGCAGGCTCACTGTCTGACTGAAACCTGGCAGAAAACTCGAGTTACAGTAGCTGCTCCACCCACACAGGACAGACTATCTGTGCTGCCTGCAACATAAATCAAACACACCTGTGCAGTTAGGCGGGCTGTTTAAAGTGTCAGTGCCTCGCCCCTGCTGCCTTGCTGAACTGCCCATTTGCTATCAACAATTAGCTGCTACTGCTGCTACCTATCATTCAGCATGTAATCACCTGTTGGTCTCAAACAAGATAGCACAGAGTTTCTGGTGGCCCTGTCGTTGACTAACTAACTAACTAAAGGAACTACTGTCTGGCTTAAATCACTTCACCAACATAAGTTAGCCGGCCTATTATCATTCTAACACACAAGTTGTGAGTTGCTCTGTTAGACTTTTTGGATTTGGCTGTGAATACTTGTGAGCTTGTCAGTGCTAAACATAATATTTCAAGAGATTAACTGCTCTAAACTATGGGTTTTTTGTGTGTAAGTTTTAATATTCTTAAAATCATAATTAACTGAATAGTGTACTGCACGTCCTGCAGATGTTTGAAGTGATCTGCTTGTGGCCACATGCTGGCTTGACTCTCACAGTATAGCGCAGTAGTGTATTTTGTATCCTCTTTGTGGTCTAGGATCTGCACAAGGGGAATGCTCGTATTGTGGTTGGTGATGCAGTCGCTGTGCAGTGTGCTATACATACTATTTGGTGTGTGATAAGGCTTTGGGTGTACAAGTTGATCTCTGATGTGTTGCGCTTGAAATGCAAAATATTCACTTTCTAAATCTTTTGACGCAATTATTATATTCCAGGTGAGTTGTCTGACTGGAGCAACTGAAATCTCATAATGCTTCTTTAACATTTATTTTGTGCTTTGCTTCATTTGACCCCTTAAACAGGATTTTCATGGCTATCTACTCCTTCAGTGCAACATAACTTTAAGCATTCCTTTATACATTTTTCGCACTTGTTGGGGTGGATTCTGATGGTTTTGAATTAAGAAAATTCTGTGGCTTTGTGATGTTTTGTCGCGTTAGCAGTTCTCACTGGTGTTCTGAAATGGATCTGAAAAGGCCCTAGGCTATAAAGCTAGGTATGTTTTTTTTCCCCTTTATAAGCCCCTGACACTGGCTCTGCAGTTATCCATCCATCCAAACATGGCAGTGCCCATTCTAAGAGGAAATTAATCCTGCCAAGCCACAAAAACTGCTCAGGAACAGAAGCTGCTCCTGAAATGCCTCGTCAGTAGTCCTGCCTTTAATTCTGTGACTGAATTCTGTCACATATTTTACCAAATGTATGGCTAGTTTGGCCTGAAGAATTGATTTGACAGAGCTGCTCTCTTGTAAGCGGCGCTGGGTGGGGCCTGTGTGAGCTGACCAATCAGAGCGGACTGCGGAGGGGGGACCTTAAAGAGACAGCCGCTAAAACAGAGGGTTTCAGACAGAAGGGGGAAAAGCTGCAGCACTGAACATGATGAGGAAACTGATGTGTTTTTGGAGCACTAAAGCATGCAAACCTATTCAAGTAGTAACCCAAAATAAGATTATGAACCTGCAAATTAGTAGAATACGTCTCCTTTTTAGATTTGTTCATTTACACTGCCAATAGAGTGAGACGAGGTAGAAACAAGTTAAAGCGGAATGTCTCTTTAATTTTTGGATTACTGTGATATAAATTTGAGGTCATATCACCCACCCACAATCATTTAATAAATGTTTGACCTCATTTGTTTCAGCTGTACTTTCCCACTTTTTAAGATTAGGAGGTAATTGTCAAGCAACACAAACGAACTGCTGTGGCTCATCACTCCTCACCGTATCAGCTGTCTGAACAGGTCATTAGATCATCTCCAAAAACACTTTCTCATGCTGAGAGGCCAAACCTTCCACTTAGAGATGAGAGAGATGTTAAAAGACGTGTACGGTTAGAGGTGCACCACAACCGTGATCCACAGAGATGTGGTCCAGTAATTGAGGATACTTTGGCCGAGACTCAGCCCCCTGGATGATTTACAGTGTCCTGATGGCTTTCCCAACTCCAGGTCTTTGGCGTCAGAGACAAAAGGAGTCTGTGCTGCCATTCGCTCAGATGGATGAGACGTGAACGAAGCTGAAAAGGAGTGAAGCCTGGAGTCTAAATCTGTAATCCGCGCTCTGTGCTGCGCATTGATGAGGTGCAACAATGAAATGCTTCCTCTGTAGTGTGTCTGACAGCGCTGCCTGTTTGTGATATCCAGAACTAGGAGTTTTCCCAACTGAAAAACTTTCCAGTCTCAATTATAGTCTCAAGTAACTTTGGGGATCCAGACGCTTTCCTGGTCGAGGACCTCTGGCCACTGGAGTGATTTTTTTGTAGTTCAACATCAGTTTTTATCGACTTGCGAAAGCACTTTGTTAGCTATGTCCAAGCAAGAGCCCTCTTCAGTAATCTGGTTAGCGGTTAAGAGGCATTCTACCAAGAGAGCTCAGTGTGTGTGTGTGCGTGTGTGAGTGTGTGTGTGGGTGTGTGTTTGAGCGTGTGGTTGTGCTGCTCCGTACTCGTGTGACTTTTCAGTGTGGAGTTTCAGGCTGGATAAGAGAGGCAGGACATTAGAGAGCAGCCAAGAGGCCTGGGTTTTCCTGGCACACAATAGCAGGAAGTGCTGCCACACTATAAATGGAAGCTGAAATAGTGGCAAAACTCAGTCAGCAAGGCCTTTCTGCCTCCAGCCAATGGGATTTATGTGCTCACTCTGCTCTTTTTCCAACTTCCAAACTGTGATAATGAAACTAAATAGAAAAGAGGACCAGGAAAGTTGTGCATTCAGGCCAGGCTGAGTAATTATCGAAGCCCAAGCTTTAGAAAGATGATACTGACAGTGATGGTTTAAGACCGGAGATGCCAAAGTTTGTAATCCGTGCCAAAATTCTGTATAAGTTTGACCACTTTCAGCCATAAACTTTCAAAAAAGTTCGAGGGATTCATTGTTTCCTCGAAACTTTTATTGTACGGGTGGTGGAAAAGTTATTACCACAATGAAAACCAAGCTAATAAAATTACAGCAACAGTTTCTCAAGGCAAAAATCTCAAAAAGCACATTCTCATCTGCACCACCATTATGTTGGCGGTTTTACTGTAGTTGCCGATACCAACCAGTAATGGCGCAACACTGTCAGTCTTGTCCCAAGTAATTTGCTACAAACCATTTTAAAGCTTATGAAAATACACATTTGCAACTGTGGATCAACAGCCAGTTCACTCAGTTGGTCCAGTTTAGAGGCAAAAGAGGGACATTTCTGTTTTTACTATTCAACAGACGGAATAGCTGTGACAACTAGAAAAAAGTGAAGGTGCTCGTCTCTTAAGAATTGACTTTTAGATGGTAGCGCACATTCTAGGGTGCAGCTACCAATTAGCTAAAGATTTATCCGCAGATTATTCTTTTGGGTGAAGGTTTTGAGTACCTTAACACTCCCCAAAAAACAGTGTGTTGTGACTTCCAGAGGGTCAGAGAGTGAGGAAAGGAAGTTGACGAAAGAAATTAGAACTTTAACTTTGATTAAACTTTAATACATTACCTCATCCATCACGTATACTCACGTCCCATCCAGTGGACCTCACGGGACCTTATTTGGTAAAAAAACATGTATGATTTTTTGATCACGTATGAGTTGTGCCATGACACACACAAATGATGTTTAAAAGATATTAAACCATGTCAAGAAAGTCGCAGTTTGTCAAAATTATTATTAATTATTAATTAAAATACCATTTAGTTTTGTGTTAAACCGCTCAGTGAACTGCATGGTCTTGCTCAACCAACGTCAACTTAAATAAACACAGAAATGAAAATCACCATAAATCTGGCCACATTTGAAAGGGTAGTTGGTCATTCCTGTGAGCTGTTAATATTTCACTACATTCACAACCATACAAAGTTTTTTCCGAAATACAGTAAGGTTACATGTTTCATGGGGCAAGGCGCATGGAGCGTTTTTTTTTTTGTTGTTTTTTTGATTGAGAGACCCCAGGTGACAGACTGTAACCAGTGTTTATGCTACTCACTGAAACTATTTCTTGTTTGTCCGATAAATGGTTTATAACCCCAAAATATTGTATTTACTATAATGTGAGACAAAAAGTTATTGTGGTCACTCCCTGTTCTTTGCTGTGCAGAGCATTGTGCTTCCTTATGGAATATGATGAGGCTAAAGCCTTGAAGCCACATGTCAATCCTGTACTTATTCTACCTTCAAATGATAATCTTTTTCATGTGTGTTGGCTGAATTGATTCTGGACACACTTTTAAACTATAAAAGCAAGCAAAGCTTGTTTTTGCTTGACAAGTTTGGATAAGCAGCGGTGACCAATCTGCTGGCTGCGCGATAGAGCTGAACTGCTGCCTCAACCGTGGTTTGTTACCACTGAAGTTTATTACAGGACTTGACAATAAAAAAAAAAGTGTGTGTTGACTTCTAAAAAAAGCTGAAGAATGTCTTCCATTGGTGGATTGCAAGACAAATCACTGCTGCATTAGTTAACATTTCTGCACACCAGATCTCTAGAAGTTGCAGAAAATGAAAATGCAAGACTGTCAGCTACTTAAATTTACTACAGCTGGATTCAAACATCATCATTTCAGTATCAGAAATGCAGCAGATGTTCAGGAGATGATTAACAGAACATGATGATTTGAATGTGCTGGTGAATATGCAGCCTTATTTCATCCAGATCTGCTGATATGTTCAGTCTCAACAGAACTTAAATGATCTCAGAGGGAAAACTGGGTCACTGCAGCAGGAAAGATTAAACTTGAAGTAAGAAAAGCAAAAGTACAACACAGTAAAGATGAAAGAGGCTACAGATAACATGCCACTGTAACGCTGCAGATAAAAGAAGAAACTACAAAGTTGGTTTACAGCTACTTTATTTACTTTCTTCCCCTGCTGTGCATGTCAGCGTCTCTGTTTTACAGTTTAAAGTTCATCTCTTCTGGAAAACGCATCACATCCCTCACCTTGGAGGAGTTCTGCCTGCGCTGTGCTGTGTGGCTCTTCCCCTGGAGTCCATGAAAAACTTCACGACCTCCCCGAAATGTCAAGGGTAGCCGTTAGGGAGAAGAGCAGGCGGGAGGCAAGATGAGAGGGAGACAGGGACGCTAGCAAAACATCTTTCGACACTTAGATATGCACAAAAAAACATTTGGGGAACTTCTCGTCTGTGAACTTGAAATTTGTGGCATAAATGTGGTTTGCATTTAGCAAATTTTTTTTTTCCACGACTCAAACGAAAAGTCAGATTGATGCACATGCCATACATTTTTGCACGGTACATTAACATTTGTTTGGATTCTGGGAGCACGTGTGCAGAGATACCTAGATATAAAAAGCAAACAGCAGTTTAAGAGTCAAATGTTTGGACAGCGATCTTTAAAACCCCATCGTGTGAATTAACCTCTTGCCCTGTGTGAACCTGACGGAAGAGATAACAGATCGTTTGCAGCACTACCTCTGGCTTCGAACTCGGACAAGTCTTTTGACGCTGACCTCAGTATTTCTCTCGCATTCCTCAGCGATGGCTCCGCCTCAGTCTTTGTCACAATAAATCATCGTTACTTCCTCGACTTCGCGCGTTTTGTAATTCACATCTCTCCCCTGTGAAGTTAAATAGCACGTTTGTGATACCAAAATGATCGCAGCCTGCCAGAAGACTTTCACAATGTAGTTGTGAAAGTCCTGCTTGTTGCATTCCTGTGCAGCAGAAGCATTATGTCAAACTGCTGTACGACAACCGAGTAATTGTGCATTAAAACCTAAATCCTTCAGTTGTTTTTTTTTCTCACTTTGCATGAAAAAGTGATACTTGACTGGCTCTCCAGAGAATCTGTGTAGGATCAGTGCAGCAAAAACAGCCTCACCAGCTGTGCAGGAGTGAATTAACATGACAGATAAGGTCAAAAATAAATTAAAGGACATATGGCAGCATTCTTCTGCTCCCGCTACCCTTAACAAGCATCCATATGTTATGTTAGAATCTTTTCCAAAAACACCAACTGTTTTTTTTTGTTTTTTTTTCTCTTTTCTGAATTCAAAGTTTGCTGTTTGAATACAGAACAGCCCAGGGCTCTCAAATCCTTTTAAAATATCTATGTGAACATGTATGATCATAAAAAAAAACAAAAAAACTGTTCAGATACGTATCTTTTGGATGTATCTCAGAGGCATGAATACTGATCTGGGAGCTGTAACTTCTTCTCTGAGCTGAGAGCTCAGGTTAGTTTTTGACTGCAGTAAATCTCACCAGTAGCTTAGAGCTGAGCCAAGGGCGGGTCTGGGTTAGTGGGTCAGCCTGCCAAACAGCAGCTCAGCTGGCATGTCAGACTGCTCCGAGATAAAGTCAACACAGGAGAATGCTAATGATAACCAAGGACCTACTAGAGGGAAAGATGCTCTGATAACTTTAATGACAACTTCTTTAAACAAAATTTAACTTTTTAATGTTTCCATCCTCGTCATCATCTACCTGGTCTCTCCACCAATACAGAGCTAGAGCTCATTGCGTCCAATATGAAATCTCCAGCGCCATTCTGCTCTGCTTTCTGCTCTTCTGCACACCTGAGTTCCTCAACACCGGCTCCACTCAACCCGCCTTCCCTGCCTGCCCACCTGCAACCCCCGTCACCCCGTCCATATCACCCTCCAGCACTGTTTGATGAATAGATCTGGACTTCACTACTTCCTGTCTCCGCCTTTGCATTCGGGTCCTAAAATATAACCTCAACCGTAACAAGTAAAAGAGAAGGATGGTTTACGGCTACTTTACTGTCCAATATAGCACGGGGCACCGGTTCTATTAGCATTTCATGTTAACAACTGTTAGGTAACAAAAGCTCCATCAAATGCTTGATCCGATTAGGCCTTTTTTGATCACTTTTATCCTTATTTAGAAAAGAAGACTTTTTTTTTTTAAAAGCTCTTTTGACACAATTTGCTCAAGCTAGGAATGTTTTGATAATGTTCTGCTTCAATGTTCTGCATAAAACATACAAAGACGGAATATGTGGTTGTGGTTCTTGTGCTCTGGGGTAGTAGCAGAGCAGAGTGGATGTCTAAAAAGAATGAGTCAGCGACCCTGCAGGATGGTGGCTGGGGAGTGACGTTTTGATGAGCTGTTATATGTGCAGCTAGCAGCGGTTAGCAGCTAACTCAAAGAAAAACAGCAAGGGAAAGTCTTTATCCTCCAAGCAGAGGACGAAATCAACCGCAGTGTTACAGACACGGTGAACAAAAATGATTATTAGCAAGTTAGCATTGCTATTGTTTTCAAAAGGTGGACAGGTGTTGTGTGACACTTCTCGCCTGTCATGCCTCATGTACATGCTACCTACAATGGCATCGTTTATTATGTCGGTGCTCTTTGGTTTGGTGTAAAAAGGCAATTCAGCATAACGACGGGCCTTTGTTGTGGCAGTGTTGGAGGGCTTGAGAAGGGCTTCCGTTGAGACTATTTTACTCTGGGTTCCTTCACACTTCACCTGTTTGGTCTGTTAGGGGTGGCGTGACACTCATTCAAACCATAGTGTGGACCAAACAGGTTGAGATGTCGGCTTGTGGGTTTCGGGATGTATCGGAGAGTGAAAGGGGAAACAGGTAAGTTGAGTTTGTGTCCAACTGTCTTTTAAAAAAATAGCAAAAAGTAATTATCGCCAAACTTCACCTTATTATGCCCCGTTTTTATCTTCATCATTATGCGAGGTGCATTAGCATAAACATTGCCAAAACTGTTTAAATTGAAACTCTTGTCAAATAGCAACCTAGGCTTTATTTGTGAATGTATATAAGTCAAACCTTTGGGTAAATGCATAAATACAATGAGTCACTTTTAAGATTTACCGTAGTTTTGTTTTCGGGCAAGCTCATTTTCAATGGAGTGCATTTACCCGAAGGTTTGACTCATATACATTCACAAATAAAGCCTAGGTTGCTTTTTGGCGAGAGTTTCACTTTAATGGAGTCATCTTTTGGTTCATCTGACATCATGCTTACAGTTCTTGGCTAGCTCATCAGGGATCAGTGTCAACATGAACTGGACCACAACTCTTTGGTTTTATTCGTTTTTGTTTTGGCCACTGTGGAGGAGATGAGCAAGCTGTAAACAACACATTACCATATTATTGAATTAAAGAAAGAGTCTTATAGAAACTGTGTTGGTAAACTGTTGTTTGTTTACACATCCAGATACGGAGCAACGTTTTTCATCGTTTGGAGCCGTTCCTCCGTCCACCTGGTGAATTGAAGGCCAATTTTCAGTCACAGGATGAGTTTGCGTTGCATAAACAAAGGAAGTTCTGTTGCAAACACTGTTGAGCAAATGGCCACCTGTTGTTCATTATAAAACACGTTTTGACCAGAATTTTCTGAAGCCAATTAAAGGAGAAAATAAGTACTGAAAAGAAAAATGACAAACTGTGCTTGAGTTTCACAGTGAGGAACGGGAACAAACCGGAAGATTTGGTCGAACTCCGGAAGATTAGATTCCAGTTCACCATTTGACCTCGGCCCCCTCATCTAGTTTCTTCTCTCTGCGTCTGGGATCAACACATCTTGATGCTATCCAAAGGAGCTGAGGGGAGATCAACGCAACACATGACAGCGTGATTGGTGATGTTGCTAATAGAGTGACGGGAGTCTCGGACAGGGTGTGGAATGATTATCATTACGCCTGCGGTGACTCACTCACAGTAAACATTAGCTTAACCGGTGTGTATTTCTGGCCGCGTGCACCTGTTTGCATGTCACAGGCTAATTCATAACTCCTTGAGCGCTGCGCTATGTAAGGAACATATTTCAGCCTTAAACAGGTCCATATGGACAAAGACACTTGTTGAGAAGATTTAAATCGACTTCTTACTCGCCATGCCATTCAGGCTGTAATGCGATGTGGATCTGATTTGAGCCATAAATTTGCCCAGCGACAGCTTGCACAGAGGATGGACATTCAACTAAAGACTTAATAACTTAATTACTTCAGCGCCACATGCAGCTGGGTTTGAAGAGAGACATCTCCTGAGTTTCACAGGCCTTGTAAACCTTGTGTTTAATCAGCTTGTAAGACGCCCAGGACATCAAAAGCTACCACAGTTACTCCACCATGTGTGAGCACTCTGGTCTCATGTTAATGTGCCGTACATTACTTAACCTGAGCTCGCGCTTGTGTAAAAGTTGATTGGGCCCATAGTGTTTCATTACGCCCAAGTTCCCTGGCACAGAATGAAACAATAGAGAAATGACACAAACGTTTCTATCGTAAAATTGAAAAGGAAAAATGTGACCCTCAGTTGAAGTCTCGGTCCAAATCTGGTCTGAATTTTCATTGTTTGTTTTTAAGAAAGCTCTAATCAAACAAGTAAAAAGAGTCTGACACAGCTCCAGACAGAGGTGCTAATCTGAATATCCTGTTGTGTAATATCCAATAAGATAGCACATTAACACCCTATATCCACCCGCTGTAACTCATGGTCACATCTCTATTTCTATATAAAGATGAGTTTATTGACAAAATTCTCATCGGCGGCTATTTTTTATCATCAATCAAATGTCTTCAACACGCAAAAAGACAAATATTTGTTTCTACTGTGATGATTTTTTTTTGCTTTTCTCTGTTGTACATCATTGCAAACTGAATCTATCCAGGTTTTGGACTGTTGGTCAGACAAAATGAGATGTGTGAAGACATCACCTTAAAGGAAAAGTTCACCCAAAAACGAAAATTCAGTCATAATCTACTCACCCCAATGCTGATGGAAAAAACCTTTCTGGAACTTCAAAACAAAACAGTGTTGTAGCATTCTCCTAAATGACTGAATTAGATGGAGACTTGTTTTGAAACATAAAAAAAAAAGAAAAAGAAAAAAAGAAAATGACAGTCTCTGAATCGATTTCAAAAGATGTTATTTACACCCTTGGCCTGCAGTCGAGCTTGTGCAGCCACTGCAGATGTGATGTATGCTATCGCTTTTAACTTAGCAGCTACAGCGAAGATTTTTGCTTAAAAACAGGATTTAAATAATCTAAAATCTTTAGCAAGTCAGGATCTTGGAGACTTCCGGAGACTTGGACTGCACTGGACAAGCTGTATGAGACATTTTTTTTTCTTTTTTATTGCGGTTGTTTTTAAGTTTCACAAAAAAACACTGTTTTGCTGTGAAGTTCCAGAAATGTTTTGCAGACTACGAAATTTCAGCTAACTTTCCATCGGCATGGGGGTCAAAATCGAATACTAAAAATATATCAAACATCCAAAGAAAAACACCAACCAATGCATGCAGGGCAGAATTAGGCTGTTACCCACTGATTACTAACACTAAAAAATAACTAATATCTCCAGTCAAGCCCTCAACACACACTGAGCTTTCAGGCACTCCAAACCCAAAAGCTGAACCCGAGAAAGAGTTCCTTTTGTCAAGCTGGTCCAGAGACTTACTGATCAAACAGCACCCAGTACTGTTTAACCTCAGACCAGCACTGCTTTCCAGCCTCCAATCAAAGTAAACCAAATTATTAAATTAACAAAAGATGCCTATCTGGAACACTGGACAAATCAACCCGAAACTCAAAACAAACTTGCTTTCCGGCCCCAAATCATGTATCAAGTATCTCCTTAGATACAAAGCAGATACAGATAATGACCAAATACAGACTTAGTGACCACAGTCCAGCTAAAAGAGAAACTCCTCTCTACAAAAACAGCGAACGAGTCTGGTCACTGCGTGTGAGGTGAGGTAGAGACAGAGATGCACTACCCTTTAAGAATGTGAAAAATATCATTATCAATCATTATCAATATCAAAATTTGATCTGGATCTTTGAAATTCACAAAACAAGAAGAAGTCAGCGCATTCTCCTGGACTATGTTAACACCTCACCGCATCATCACATGTGGCTACATGTTAATTATAGCGAATCTACACAGGCACTTATTTTCACGGATGACTGAGCTCGTCATGGCGACGCTTTTCACTCCTTTTAGTCTCTCCAGCGCGATGAAAGGCGACACAAAGCACCGTCTCCGCTCAATAACTTTGAACTCTCCTCAAAACAACTTTGAAACGCTGGTTCTCACACACAACAGCCCCAGAGGTGAAATTTCTGAATCGAGCTATAGATTGAGAGCCCGAATCTCCCCCCACCTCGGAAGAAAGCGCTAATTAGCTCAGATGTCCGGGCGAATGCACACCCCAATTCATCCCGGGAGATCAGGGAAATAAGATGTTGTTGTTGTTCAAAATCTGAAAAGGAAGGATGCAAAGTTTTACATCCAATTCAGCGCATGAACAAGCTTGCCTCAGTTTTTTCAATTAATTTAATCAGTGAAGAACATATTACCGCACACACATCGAACAACAGCTGTTCAGTTTATAGTTATGAGCTCATGACACATTTTGTGGCGAATAACGAAAAATCCCTGGGCCCTCGCAGTGGAGGTGAAACCATGCGGAAGCTTCTGTTCCTGGACTGGATCCGACACAGCAACCGCTCCAAAGTTGATTTTGATTGCACTGATCAAAAGAAGCACCGTGTCTCGATATTTCACCAGAGGCAAAGAACACAGGACTTCAAAGGCCTCCATACTAATCCCATTTGGATTATTTAATTAAGGACTCAGGAGTATTGGAGACAAAACAAGACTGTGGTTGTCACATTGGTGCTGGGTGTCCTGTCCTGTGGAGGGCTTCAGGTGCAGTGTGATTATCTGTGTGACTCAGGAAATCACAGGCGTGTCACTTGACTGCAAGATGTAAACACATCCTCACTATTATGTTAAAGACAAAAAAATTTTACAGTGTGTAAAATGCTGCTGCACAGTTATAGATTTTGGCAAGTCGCTCTCCCCATTTGTTTTGGTTCATTGCACAGGTTGCTCTTTGTTCGTTTAATTGTCATTCCAGGGAACATTCCCCAGCTTGGTTTAGATTAGTTCATGATGGCAAAAAATAGTGGAAAAACCAGGCAGATATGATCGTAACTGGGCCGCAGCCACGTTTTATGTTCGATGTGGAAGTGATCTCAAGCTGGGATATTATTAGATCTGGCCCCAGGGAAACTGCTTCTTAGTTTAAGGGTGACGTTTTGACCCGAATGTGGTATTGCTTGGCAGGATTAGAGGATGAATGACTTTTATTTATGTGTGCGTAAAGGCATGTGTACAGTGTGCATACAGTTTGTTTACTGGTGATGATGATGACAGGCCTTGTCACCTCTTAAACTCTTACACTGAAAAACACATTGCTTTAATTCCTTTAAACTTTTTGGATTAAAATAGATCCAAATTTGGATTGGATAGAATTTGTATGTGTCATATATATATTATATCAACATTTCAACTATACTTGTTACAGCTAGGTGAAACAGCTGCAAAGCTGGAGACCACTGTTCAAGACAGTGATTTAAGATTTATAAGTCTGAAACCACTGGAGACATTTCACAGCCTTCTTTGTGGCAACAAAATAATATATTTTGGACGAGATGTTGGGACATTTTCCAGCTACATACAACTGATGTTTTAATGAGACAATACTAATCTAAAACTAAATCCAGATACTTTTAACGAAATGTCTAGATATTTTTTTATATCTAGACGTTGAGACATTTTCAGGCCTCGCTGGTGGCAACTTAACTAGAATTTCTTATTTCTTCTAGCCATGTTTGCTGCAATAGCACCAGATATTTTAAGCCAAAACACAATCTTTTCCTTACCCTAACCATGTGGTTGTGTGCCTGAGGCGAACCAGACCATAAGCATAGCATTGTCACAACATAAAATTGAATATTTATCTTAAGAAAAGTAAAATATAAATGTAAAGTTTGTTTTACAAAAATGAACATTAACAAAATGTATTCTGGTGATTGGGCAAACCAAACATAATAACGGCTGTTCCTTGAGTTACATATAGTAAATAATGAAATCTGCCTTTTAGCTAGCTGCATGGTGGATGAGAACTATCTTTAATGTAATGGTGAGTTTTCATAGGCTCCTTAAAGGCTGACTATGCTCTGCAGGACATTGAGAAAAAGATAGCTTTTTAGATCATGAATCATTTGACCATATCATCCACACCAAGACTGGATGAATGAGGTGAAACAGATGGTAATTTATACTGATTATCATGGTACTGCTGGTGGCCAGCTAAAAGTTTGATGGATTTATCTGAGACACTGGATTAAATGATTCTTTCATTTCCTACTCACCCTCATGGCAGGAGAAACCAAAGGTCCAGATATTGGTACCTGAGAACATATTGCATTGAACACATTTCAAATATGTTATTAGACATTAGAAAGCTCAAGACTTGCCACCTGCCATTAAAGAAGACATTCTAGGGCGAGTTTCCCCTGACTATTTCTATTTGAGTTAATCACATTTGGATTAATTTCAGTATGGTACTTTTTGATTGATTGATTGATTGATTGATTGGTTTATTTTAAGTGTCAAACACCATAGTTGGTGCCCAGCCCTCATGGGCTTATTAGACACTACTATACTACTATAACTTAATGTTTAACCAAAAATAATGCCAAATGACAGCAGTGAATCTGCCAAAGTTGAATTGTTTGGATTAAAAAAACTTGGATTATTCTGTAGTTTTAAAGAGGTTTGATGGTAAATGTTATAGTCTTTATTTGGAACTCTATACCTTCAGATCTCAATCACTTAAATTGTTGGAGAGAAGATGGAGATCAAACTTTGGTATGTAAATTGCTCTATGCTTGGTAATTGTTCAAACCCACATCATATATGGGGGATAAGGTAAATACATCTGACTGATTTTTCATCTAGGGTCCTTGCTCAAAGGGGGGGTCATAAGTATCTCACACTGTTTTCTTGACCAGTTGCTCAAACCACTGACCTCAAAGTCTAGATCAATCTTGCCTGACCTTTAGGCCACCATCAAACCTGTCATTATGAATGCAGTTTATCAGACAGAGACCTTTATTTGACTCTTTGTTTTGCACTAAAAACACATTCCAGTGTGATTGAGGATGCTTGTGGGCACTACATGGATACAAGAGAAACACTTAATAAAGTCTGTTGTTGGTTATTGTGGGTTTGGGAGAAAACCAACTATCTGCGTACAAGACTAAACAAGAAGACGGATGATTGGATGCAGGGGTCCAAAAGAGTGTCTCCATCCCCCAAAGGCCAACAGTGAACAGTGAGCTCAGGTCGGACGCAATGTTAGATCAAACTATGGTCGGGAAACTTGAGATTCAGTGCCACATCAGATTTCGGCCTACCACTCAAACCAATCTTGTAAATAAGCCTGTCGGTAATAGTATGCAAAATGCCATGCGCCAATCAAATCCAAACTTGCAATACATCTTGTTTTAATGGCTGGCGTTTTGTGGGCAATTTTGAGGCCTCAGTACAACCAGGGGCAACCACAGCTAGAGACTAAGAACATCCCATCGTCCCATGGATGATAAAGAGGGATTTTTCCATATACTTGTGATGAGGAAGATCTCTGTTTGTCCCAGGGACATCTACAGGGTGATTTTTGTACAGTATTTTCCCTGATAATGCAACACTATAAATAGAAAATCAGTGTCAAAATCAGAAGGAAGAGAGATGGTTAGCAGCTGGTTAGCTGTTAGAGGCCAGCGGACAGCAGAGTCCAGCACTGTGTCAGTTGTCGTCAGCTTTCCGTATTGTTATTCTGACTTGAGAGGTCATTCACATGAATTTTCTCAGTCAGGAACCAATGTTTTGGTCATTCTGATAGCATATGAATGTAAGAATGTAAGATAAAGACTACACCTCTTAAAAAACAGGGGTGGATGTAACTATTTACATCTACTCAAATTACTTTAATTAAGTCATTTTTTTGGGTACTATAAGTCTGTAATTTTACTCGTACGTGAGTATGCATTACACTCTATAGTTACTTTTGGGTCCCATATCATACTGTTTTTCATCAATTTCACACAGCTGTCAAAGGTCCAACAACACTGTATTCGATATGCATTGCCCCAAACCCATCCGTGGTCCTGAATTTCAGCTGTCTAAAAGTGGCTCTGCTGAGCTCTGCTGCTGACTCACCTTTAAATGCTAATGAGCTAGAGAGCCTTGTCCAATGGCCTTGCGTGCTTCACGTCCCTCAGGGAGACGATGCCTCTTACGCTAGCTGGTAGCATACACTAATGTTTACGGTGGATGTATCACTATGGCTCGCGGCGATGTTTTCTTTCAACCGTACAAGTTTGACCCAGAATCGGACCCAGAAGGAGAGGCTCCTGAAGAAACACAGACTCTGCGGCTGCAACAGGACGTTTCAGAATGGTTAGTGTGTCTGAATAATGTTAGTTTGTTCGTCTATGTTGTTACAGTTACTACCATGTAGCTAATGGCTAACAGCTAGCGAAAGCTGTGTTTGTCTGCAACACAGTCTCCAAACTCTTGGACACTGTTCGCATCGTCTCTGTCTCCAGTCCGCACGTTTCCAGACTTTTTACTGTGACAACCAAGCTCCATTGTAATATTTTTAACATTAAACTCGCTTCAAACGCCATTGCATAGAGGACCGAAGCAGAGCTAACTAGTTAGCCAGTTTCCAGCTGACTTCACCATACTCGTAGGCAACTGTAAATACTATCAAACCGCGGTGACA